>BFEA01000007.1:5113157-5125506 GCA_003427395.1 Chara braunii | reverse complement strand
ATGGCAGAGGTTGCAGGCCCGTGCCTAGCTAGCTGTCCAGAGACCGCTTGTGTTAGCGTCTCTTTAGGCACTGTCTCTTATACACATCTAGATGTGTATAAGAGACAGCACACACACACACACACACACACACACACACAGGTCTGTGTGCGCCTGCTCCCTGCGTTCCCCAAGTGTGAATACCGAGGATGAAGCTCAATCTAAAACGTGGAAAGATTCATCATAATCACCAAGATGACTGCATCGGAATGAACACCACCCCAAACAACGGGGAACCGCTGCACCGTGGCAGCAAGTTGATGATGATGATGACGACTCTGGTCCTGCTTGGCAACCATTACAACAACAAAACTGCGATTAGGACGGCCACATTGTGCTAACAGCGGTGAGAACCACGATAAAAAAGGGAAGGAGACCACGACACGAAGGCAGCGACCACTTCAAATGAAGATGATTGTGGTGGCGGACACCACGAGTATGTATACTGTGATGCCATGCACTCCAAACGAACACAGTGGCGACGAGCATATGCAGGGAGACTCAGGAGGGGAATGAATCGAGAATGAATCTTCCGCTATAACATGGAAAGAATCTTTACCATATTTCCACTGCCAACCCCTCTCCACTCCGCGCTCTCCATAGTTGTCTGCAAGAGGGGCACCAACTAATCTACAACAGGTAAGTCCTCCACTCTGCTCCTCTCCAGGTGTAGGCTGTTGTCCGCTCGCCGAGGTTCAAACAGAAGATCAACAACGCTAAAAAAGAGAAAACCGAAAACCGCGCAGCACTCATCACTCCTACCGCCGAAACCGCTGTTTGAGCCCAAAAACTAACGCTGCCATGTGATTCGCCATAGCCCAAAACCCCAATTTCAGCTTTTACTTCGCCCGATTCCGTTAAGGAACGGGCGAGTTATGACTTCATCCCTATCGCCGTGCTCGTTGTCGCCATCTTTGTTATTCGCATCGTCTTCTTCCTCCCGAATATAACACACCCCTACGGCTCCCGGTCTGATGGCAGTTCGGACTACCAAAGACTGCTAACCAAAGCCCGCCCTCGGTTTTATACTTGTCATGCTTGCACAAGGGCGACTTTAGTCTTCTCCGCATCATTCCAATTTTCACGGATGTCCTGAAGGACACACAGTGGAGCAACAGTTCCAAGGCACAATTGTGGAACCGGCTGGCCTCAGGCAACTCAGAGTGAGTTTATCCTCTCTTCATTTGAAGGTGTCTGGATTCAAACTTCAGTCTGTGTTCCAACAGTTCATGCGTGTACCAAATGAGCTTGGCCCTTGGGTCTCAAAGTTGGTCCGGAACCAGCATCAACACTGGTCCCAACGGGGATGCTCACACTCAAACCTCTCGCAGCAGATCATGGGCAACGGGAGGTGCACCCGATCCTACACCCTGGCCAGGTACACGCCCTCTCCCTTTTATTGCGTATGGGCCACGTCAACTCACTCTGTGTCGCCCCTTTTTTTTTTTTTTAACTGATGTCCCTAAGGACCAAAGGTAATTCCCACAATGAGGCTGCGCAAGATCAGGTCCGGGACTGGATCTGTATTTCAGCAGTTCATTGGCTTATCAACTGAGATGAGCCCACTGGTCTCTCCTATGGGCAGGTCGATTTTAACTCTAAGATGTGTTCCATCAACTCAGGAGTGTACCAGCCGAGCTAGCTGATACAGCTAATGCTGTGGAAAGTGGTACCGCTTCGACCCACATCAAATCCAGGATTGCGGTGTCTCACTGACCTTTCTCTTGTGGAGTCCCAACTTGGGTCTACACTTCAACAGTTTAGAGGTGTATCGACTGAGATGGGCCGTCCGTCCCATCTTCAGCCTCGGAACTGGTGTCAGCCTGCTGCAAAGGTTGTCTCTCAAGGCTACAGCTCGGGGAGCAACCAAGTCCCTAGATCTTCAATCACCCGCACACGGCCAGAACTCACGCGACATGCCCCCACAGATGGATGGCACTGAAGTGTGCAACCTATGCTCGCCCATCGTGGCTATTCTGACGCCACGACGAGTAGGAGGGCGCAGGGTCTGCTGCGACGCCTGCTGCGCGAGCTTAGGTGAGGCGGGTCCCTGTGCGGATCCTGGTAGTAGTAGCAAATATTCAAATGAGAGCTTCAAAGACCGAAGTGGCTAAGGGTTCCATGTGAACAACCGCCTTGGTGCCCTCTGGCCGACCGTGCTTAGGGCACAGTTCACCATCTTTCGAGTCCCAACGGAAATGCTCACACTGCGACCCCAAATCTGCAAAATATGCGGATTTGGACAGACCAATCCGAGGTTTTGGGCATGATTCAGGTCACACTGCTGTACCTTTTCAGATGGGACAAGGCCCTGGCTGTCTGCAGCAATGACGAATTGGTCCTTTACTGGTCACACGGCGCCATCCACAAGTTGTGCAAGAACTCTTGTGAACGAATTTCCACTAATTCCCGAAGACAAAAATAAAATAAAATGAATAATAATAATAATAAAGAATATGACATTTGCGGTCACCTCCAGCGGTGGGCACAATTTCCTTGGCCCTGCTGCTCCACAGGCCGTTGACAAATGGGCACACAAATGGTGCATCCGGGTCTTCGGCAAAATCTGTGTGACCAGTCTTGCTCCTCACGGGCCCCGACAGAAATGCTCCCACTCAGTTCCTACTGCAGATCGTGGTTGGCGGATGGTGCACCCGCAGAGTGTCCTCGCCACTCGGGTTTCTTCCACCTCGTGGGCTAAACCACCCATCGGCTCGCATGCACGTTGAACTCCTTGGTCTGCGTCTTCAGCAAGGGCAGAATAGAGGAGTTTCGCCAGCACCCCGAATAAGCAGGGACCCAAATGGGCCCGCCAAAGCGAAGCACGTGCTGAAGGTCCTCGACTGCTGTGACGACCACTTCGCGGGGATGGCAACTGCTGGCCCCTGCAGCCTATGCTGGCTGGCACCCCGCAAACAATCCTTCGTACCTATGCTAGTGCCGCGTCCCAGAAACGCGGCTGGCAACTAAAATAACTAAGGGAAAAAAAAAAAAGAAGAAACGAACAAATTGGCCCCCCCTCTCAGTTCCGTCAACCAGACCCACGGATGGGCCGGCAACAAAACCAAGGGGGATAGCCCCGCTGGGCCCTCAACCCTTTGGCATCTCCAACCGCTCCAATGCTCCATCGCTGCTGGTCATTGTCCTCGATCCCCGTACCTTCTCTTTGAAAATCCAATGCCGTAACAAATAGTGCTAGGCCCAAGGCTGAGTCTAGCATTAGCGGAAGCCCATATAAACGGGTACCGCTACGCATGTAGGTCCGCTAAACACTCCAATATCACTCTTCCTACTTACCGACTAAACCAACGGCTGTCAAGCCCCGCACCTACCGCGCGGCGGCCCTGCCCGTGTTCTACTCCCTCGCACTCCTATTACTGTTCAAGGGCAACACTGTCAGCGACGTCGTTCTCCCGCATAAGTGCACGCACATCGTGGTCAGAACAACAAGACGAAAAACGCTTAGTCTTATTTTAATCAAAGTCAGAAGCTTGGCCGGCGAAAAACAGGCTCTATAACATCAATAAGAACAACATCACGTGCGCCTTAAAACCGTGCGCCCACACACTCTCTACTTCTAGTCAACCATTCAGTCAGCGTGAACAAAACACAACCATCTAGTTGAATGCAAGGTTGTTAGCCTAGTAATCAACTTTGCTATAATCCATTAATTCTGAAAATCTGATTAATTTTCGTTAGGACTGGGTATCAGTTAGACTCCTCAACTGCTGATCTGTGTATTTGCAAGCGTGATACGCAGATTCTTCCCAAGAATAGGGTAGGATCTAACAAGATCTATGAATGGGGCGAAGTCTCATCATATTCAGCAATAATGCTTGAACTGACAGAGTCATGTGTAGGGTAGGTCTATCCGAGTAGAGAGTCAGTCACAAACAGATTTGTGTTATGAACTTGGTTGTTTGACAATTTGATTGCCACTCACACTCAGACACACTCACACACACCCATACATGCATGAGAGAAAGGGGAGGAAGAGACAGAGTCCACCTGCACACAGACCAGAGATAAACAGCGGAATAGCAACCATGCACAGATGGGGAGAATACACACAGTGTTCTCTCTCTCTGATAAACTCCCAACAACCAATCACAGGAAGACACTGCGAAGATCACAATTAGAAAGTAACCCAGAAGAAGAGCCAACTCAACACAGTTAACCTTAATTATCGTTACAGAGTTCCACCCAGTGTCTCGCCACTCAAGAACCACACACTCCACTCACTACTACACTCTCAGAGTCTAGCGCTGCACAGCAACAGCCTCCCAGAGGCCAGCGCCATCCACCCAGGTGCAGATCATGAACAACGAAGTAGTCTCCAGTGCCGATGAGTCACTCTGACGATGAAGAAGGCAGCTATGGATGCCTAGCTGCTACTGCAGCAATAGTACCCACATGTACTCAGTGAAGACCTCCGATATAGTCCTGCCAAAACAGATATCCCCAGGGGGTAGATGCGCTGAGTACAGCCCCAACTATGGCTGTCTCAGAAGGCTGGCTATGGCTGCTCCACTGCGCTGATGTCTCAGGTGCCGCTGTAGGCATTCAGCGCTGCAACACTTAGTTGGCCACGAACGCAGTCATGCGAAAATGAATTGCCAAAAGTCCTGAACTGATTTTCCTCCAGGACTTATAGACCCTCTACTCTAGCCTAGACCTAAACCGGACTGACAGGACCTACCGGTACCGTTGCTGTTTCGGCCTCTCGGCCTCTACCGAACCCGGCTATAGGCTATAGGACCGTATACCAGTATAGGCCGCTTAGGGCCTGACTGTCCTAGGGGTAGCCCGGGCCTGCTATAAGCAGTTAGGGTAGCTATAGGAATTCGGTTGGTACAGGGCGTGTATTTTCTTAGAATTACAGATCTGTCCCTCACGAATTTCCACACAGGCAGACCTCTCGGTTAGCCCTCAGCCAAACAAAATTACAAATCTAACCCTACGGTTAGTGTACAGCCTCGCAGTCAGTCTCGCCAGCAGAAATCAGCAAGTCATTGCATTTGACTCTAGCCAATCAGGCTGAGACATTACTAGGACAAAGCCCAGTGGTTAAAAGGAATTTGCAGCTCTATAGGTAAAATTCAGAACACTGTCACTACAAGTGTGCAGTCACAGAGAAACACGAAAAATCTGATTTCTACCCGAGAGAGCAAAACTTAGGACCGTGTTGGAGAATTTGAGGTAAGATCTGTACTAATCATACTCTCTCTCAAACACGGGTCATCCATCCAATGAGTGCAGTTCAGTGTCAGAACATGAACTTGATCAGACAATGAGTGCCACTCACAGGAAGTACAAGGGGTAGTCAGAAAAGGATTCAATGTAAACTCACATTGAAATTCTTGTCAGACTGAAAGCAATCTTGGGGCTGATTCATCGTCAAGAGAAGATGAATTCAGACCAATTAACAGCCTGTCCATCAATAGTGTTTGAGAAACTTGAATAAGCCCGGAACTTAGTGTACTCATTCTCATGCACAGGGATGCACAGACAAACCAATGGGATCAGTGAAGGAATCCGGCTCAAGGCAGCTATACCAGGAGAAGGTTTCCATCAGCTGAACACACACAGGTAGATTACAAACAACCAAACTGCACCTGTCCTTCTCAGTTCAGCAGAATACGCTGCTGACTGGGTCAGGTTACACCGTAGTGGTTGCCCCATGAAGGGCAATACTTGACAAAGTGTTGCCCTGCACATCTGAGGCAGACACCAGCATCCTTCCTCTTTGCCATAGCCCGTCTAGGATACTCAAGTCCCTCCATGGAAGAGAGGAAGGATCCATAGGGTTAGCTGGACATTTGGAAAACTTGGGCAGATTTTGCTTCTGAGGTCCACAGGGGCGCTTGCCAGACCCCATAGGAGAGGGGGACCTTTGTCTCTGGAGCTGATTTGCGCCTTTCGTTGCGCTTACCAGTTCTTGAGCCAAAGTTAGAATAGCCTGGTCTGGGAAGCCTCCTCAACCTTGACTAGCTGAGGGAGTCAATTCTCTCTGGTCAAAGCCTGTAGAGTCTTCCACAGACTCCATCGTGTGCCACCTCCCCTTACTCTTCCTTTGACTCTGAGAAGGGGAGGTGCTTCCCGCGTGGGAAGTGGACTGGATTTGGAGTTTGGCCTCTAGATCCAAGGCTGCTCTGCCAAAGGCCCTCCAGTCATTGTGACCTACAGTAAACAGGGTCTCTACAGGTTATCGGGTTAGCGTGGATAAACAATTGCAGTTTCTCCTGGTCAGACATTGATAACCCTGGGGTAGAGAGTAATCTTTCCCAAACTCCGTAGAGCTTGGAGAGGGATCCCTGCCATTGTGACTGGCCTAACCCCGCAAGCTCTGCAGCAACTTCCTTGGCTCTCTCTTGATTGGTGAACCTCTCCTCCAGGCCCTTAAATATGTGGTCCAAACCTACTGTAACAGCCCAGTCGGCTTCCTGGGCCTTATTGGCCTCAGAAGTAGCCCACTGAAGTGCAGGCCCTCCCAAACGGGCCACAGTGGACTGCACCTTGGTAACCTCTGGGCAAGTGAGTTCCTTGAGGTACCATCTCATCGAGGCAGTCCAATCTGCAACATCTACTTTAGGGTTATCCCCAGTGAATGTTTCCGGTTAGACTGTCTTGGGGCACCTCGATTTCTGCTGGCCTAGGCCTGCAGTCACTTTAGCCTCAGAAGTCACAGGGTGCCCTGCCACAAGCTGCAGGAACTGCACCTTTGAAGGCGTAGCCGGTCTGCTCTTGGGGCTACTGGCTTGCGATGATGCAGCAGCAGAGGACCTTGCATGGGAATAGGGTGTAGCGGTAGGAGTAGGACTAGGAGTAGTGGTGGGAGTAGTGGGAGTAGGAGTAGGGAGGAGACAGAGATTAACAACTGTCACAAAACGATGGAAGGAATTTGCAAAGGAGGAGAGTTTGGTCTCCATGATGGACAATCTGTCCGCCATCCAGGTCAAACTTTCATCCCAGGAGGTGTGTTCTTCCCTCCTCACTTCCTTGGATTGTCTCGACCTTCCTTCCTTCTGCTTCTCCATCTGCTCCAACTGCAACCGATCTGCCTCTACAGCCTTACCTACTTCCCAAATATTGAGCTCAATGACATGCAACTTGCAATTTCCTGCACTGACTGAACTCTCTTCCCCCATTCCAGAAGAATCTTTGCACACAACAAGATAAACGCGTAAGTGTTCAAAGGTTGAAGACCATTCACTAGTCTACTCAGATATGGGATGTGGTGTTGAATCCCAACCCAAACATATTAACAGACTTGCACGGACTGTTTTCTGACTGACTTGCGGGAATGGCACTGACCAACAAGACTGACCAACAGGGGTCATACCAATGGCAGCCTTGACTAATCTCTCAACTCCCGCTGATCGGTTCACTCACACCAATTCCGAACTCTGTGTAGGACCGTTTTCAGGTGCAGGAACTGACAACAGTGACTGACACCCAATGGCACATGGACTCAACCTGATCAGCGAATATCTTCTCACAACCAATTGTCTATTTGTTAGAAAACACAAATAAAATAAAAGGGGGATACTCAGATTACCATTCACAGTCAAAACCCAGATGATTAGAGCTAAACTGTGTTGTTTAATGGTATGGGGAATACGGCAGGCTAGTGCCAAATGTCAAGAGACAGTATGAGAGGTTATAGGTTCATCCCAAAACCGTCAACGAATTACTTTAACTAAGCCCACAACCAAATCAGAAACGAAAACTTTTCTTTTCTGATCAGCCTCACAACAGAGCCTTCCCACAACTGTCAGCATTTCACAGCAAGGGAGAAAACTACTTGATTTATGCGATCAAGAGAAAAAAATAAATAAAAATAAAACCGGAGCGGATTTCAGAAACTGCAAATGCAGTCTGCATTCGTTGCTCTAATCAAGATTGGAATATGCCATTCGACTAAAGACCTTACATGTCACGCAGGCAGACTGCATATAGTAATTGCCAACAGACAGGACTGACTAACAGACCGAAACAGGCGGCTGATACAGACACGGTTTACAGTAGGCAGTTGCAGTACTGGCAGGCAATCACATCAAGCCAGGGTAGGTTGAAGCAATTCCATTATGAGATTAAAACAAACTTAGAGATGGGTGTAATGAACCCCGACTGGCAGATACTCATCAGTCGTCATGCACCAGTAGTCTTGACATCTGCAACAAAGTCTCCATCACTTGAACGGCTTTTTCCACAGCTTTCAGTTCGCCTTCTGCAGCACGCAGATTGAACTGGCCACGAATCAGCTGTTCAATCTCTGAACCGACGCTGTGTACCTCACCGAGAAATTGGTGGAGAAAGCCGATCAGGGTCTGCTTTCTTGTTTCAATTTGGCCACGGGTCTTTAGTTCCCCCCCTTCTTCATCGACATAGACAATGAGATAGATAGGAAAGAAAAGAAGAGGAATGAACCGCGTCACGCACTGACATTTCCAGAGCGAATTCATTTTTACCAGCGTGTAGATGCCGCACAATAAATAAAATCAGAAGACAAGAATAAATTCCACGACACATGCAACTCCTAAAGCAAGAAGTGAGCAATGCAGATACAAAGAAGCAGGTTCTCAATTAATTTCTAAGTCCTAACTTTGCTGTCTGTTCTTTTTGATGATGTCCTACAGCTACAGGTACCGCAGCCACGACCAGTGTGATCAAGACAACAACACACTTGTAAGTATACACAACAACCACAGACAATCAACAGGTGAGTAGAAAGCAAATACAACAACCAATCAATGGTTAGCTTCCTTCCTCTTTCCGCTGTACCATCTGCAGCAGCAATGCAACCCAAGTGCACACTCAATACTTCACCCTCAACAGCCTGTATGCATGCCACGTGTCACCCTTGGCATGCCAACGCAGCAGTTCTGCCACGTAAGCGTCAAGGACCGGAAAGGTCTACAAGGAGGGATGCCACGTCACAGTGCAGGTCTGCTACACACTAAACACCGACATGAAATTGCAACACAGGTACGTGCCACATCAGACCATGCCCTGCCACAATACCACGTTAGCATTCCACATTATGCCACATAAGCAATGTGCCACATCGGCGGTCCTGATCTCTTTCTTGACCAGCGCCACGTCAGCCTGTTGCCAACGAAGCTCTTGCTGGTATCTTGAAGTCTTCAGTGCAGCCCCGTCATCATCTTCAAGGGACAGCTGCTCGCACGTGCAGTACTACAATGTCTAGACTTGTGGTATTTACCACGCGCGATAATAAACGCGTTTCGTTTTGCACATGCGGCACCTCCCACTTACCTGGGTGCCACGTCCGCACCTGACAGCAGACAGCAGATTGCGATGAAGGAGTTCGCTCTGATACCAAATTGTAACGAGCCCCGTCTGCTAGATACTCATCAGTCATCATGCACCAGTAGTCTTGACATCTGCAACAAAGTCTCCAATTATCGAGAAGTGATATTTGAAATGGTATCTCATTACCATTAGATGAAGAGAGTGGAGGGGAATTAGACAGAGGAGAAGGTGGAAGAGATGATCAAAGATCACACAAGAGTAATCCCATCAAACCCCATTTCTTCTCCGGGTTGCTTCCCTCTCCACGTCATCAACCAGTATACGATAACAAGTATAATAATCCTGATCATATAGTAGTGCCGCGTGGCACTCTTATCTCGTGAAGACCATGAAGACACAGCAGAATACCGTGACGACATCAACCTCATGTGAGTACCCGAACCCAGTCATCCACAGATCACGATCTCCCTCCTCATCGCAACCAGTCACCTCATGTAGACAGCGTGGACAATGCCACATCAGCAGTCGAAACAGGTGGCATGCGCCACATCATCAATGTAGACCATATGCAGCGCCACATCAGCATGCAATGTAGACCATAGGCAGCGCCACATCAGCATGCCATGTAGACCAGAGGCAGCGCCACATCAGCCTTGAAGACAGGTGGCAGCGCCACATCAGCATGCCGTCCCAGTCTGCGTCGTCGTCCACAGTGCCTGCGCACAGCCAGCGTTTAGCCAGCGTCTCGCCAGTGTCAATGCCAGCGTCAATGCCAGCGTCTGGTCGAAGTCAAGCCAGCGTCCAGCATTGCAAGACTGAATGTTGACCACCTCGAAGCCAACGTTTAAGTAGTGTTTGACGAGGATGTCTGGCCTCAGTTCCCTCCCACACAGTCGTCCAGATTGACTCACAGCCTAGGGCCTGCATTGTGTACAGTTGCAGAATTCCCTTTCGACCTGATGCTGTCCGGGTACCTGCATACAAACAATTGTGCGTGCCTGACCCGCGGCCTGGGCTGGGTACCTTTGACTTTGACTGTTGGGTAGTCGACAGTTGACTTGGTCAAATGCATCTCGTCCAGGCCCTGAATCTTTTTGTGGGGTGTTTTGCCCCTCCTTTGGCCTGGGTCTGAGTGCGACCTGTAGCCCTCAGACTTTCCACGAGGCATACAGCATGGGTTATTGCATGGGTCAGAAACAGCCAAAACATTAACCGACAACCGATCTCATCTAGACTGCAAACGGACTGATGACTGACAGACGGTGACAGACACAACCGACCAGGAAATATACGGAACGGACTCACTCGAACGAAACCTGATTGAAGATATCCGGTCGGTCAACAATTGACCACCAATCTGCAGAAGAAAATCGTAGAGCCAGTCTGACGCTGACGTCATCCTGCAGCGACGATTCCCACAGTCTTCCAAGCAGCAGCCCAGACGGTCGAACACACCATCAATAGGCCAGGGCTGTAACTTGAGGGTCACAAGGCCCTCAGGTCAACCGGTCCACTTAGGGTTGATGCAGCGTTCAACTCCACTCTCGCCGGCTGAAACTTCCAAGGAACGTTCCACAACTCTGCATCTTTTTTTTTTTTTTTTTGACAGCGGTAATTCTCCCCTCGCACACTACCTTCCACCACCTCTCACCAACGACGTCTGCTGAAGAAAGCGGACAACAACTCCCTACTCCAACCGCTGCTCAGAAAGGAGGTTGCCACTCAATTGCTCGCTGGTTGCACATGGTCGCAGCTCCGATACCAACTGTTATGTACCTGATTGAACTTCAATCCACAACGAACTCACACGTTCCCATACACGCATTCAATTGCAGAGTAGACTCGAAGGAGGCAAATCCACACAAAACCGGAGAGAAGATATGCACAGCGGAAGCTCAAAACACACAGAGAATTGAAAAACAAATTTCAATTCTGCAATCCCTCGTCCTCCTCCAATCAATCCAGAGTACTTGTTCCAAGAATCACAACCGCGTTTACAACAACCCCGAACAACCAAAAACAAGTGTTCAACGAAGTATCCAGGAATCTTCTTCTTCCTCCTCGCCACCTCATACGCCTGGCTATGGCTGCCGTAGCAGCAGTAACCCCACACCTGTCACAACGTGCCAATCTGAACCAGCAACCCTAATGATAACAGCGCCAGCTCAGCACCCGCACAGAAGTGCAGCGCTGGAAGTCCTGATGAAGAAGGAGACAACCGATATGGCTGCCAAGTGGAAGATGGCAGCACCCAAACCCAACAACACAGTCCTGTGGAAGCTCTCATGCAGAGCTGCGAAATAGCAGCAGTGCGATCTTCAACTTCGTTTCCCAACCCCCAGCTATGGCTGGGCTTCAATGAAGAAGAAGACCTCACCCAAAATAGAGCAGCAGCGCTCCAACAACGGACGCGCAGAGTTTCCCCCAGCCAACAAAAACGTGAAAAGACCCACACCAAATTTCCTACCCGCTACTTACGACGGACTCCAAAGGCAACAACCCAATACTCATCTGCATCTAGATGGAAACAGGGGGAAAAGGGGATCTAGACCTATGACAAGGCAAAAGGAAAAGGACGAATGGCCAGTGTTATGAACATGATTGTCTGTTGAAATTTTATCAACACTCACTCACAGGAACTCCCGTACACGCCCATACATGCACAGAAGGAAGGGGAGAGGTAGTGGAGGGTGAAACGGTATTCACCAGTCAGCAGTGGCTGTTGCAGATCCCAGGGTTCGATCCCTAGACCCCAACCTTACCTGTGTACAGTACCTGTGTTGACCCGTAGAATTGAACCCGCGACCTGTGTATTTGTAATAGCTGATAGGTTGTCGTAGGGTCCATAGGTAGCATGGGTTCGATTTGTAGACCTGTCGGATAGGAGTCTTCGTCAGGTCTAGGCATCGTAGCTGTAGTTTTCTTGAAAGGTTAAGGTCGTAGCTGCTACAGTCCAGAAGGGTCAGAATCGTAGCTGCTACAGTCACGAAAGGCCAAGTCTACGGCCTTCCGGAAGGTCCCAGCAGTGGCCTTT
>BFEA01000007.1:5100091-5112162 GCA_003427395.1 Chara braunii | reverse complement strand
AAAAAAAAAGGAAGAAAGAGAAGAAGAAGACAGCGGGGTGGAAGGAGGCGAGGAAGGTGAAGAAGAAGAAGAGGGTTGGCGAGGAAGATGAGCCGGCAGCCATAGCTGATCGGAGGGTTGACCAAGAGGGTTGACCGGCGATTACCAGAGTTGACCGGGGGTCATAGCAGCATTGACCGGCATTGACCAAGGCGTTGACCAAGACTTTGACCAAGCTGGAGTTGGTAACATCTCGCCAAGCCCTCAGCCTATCCCTTGTCCTGTGGATGTGCACACACCCCTCGGTGCTTGCTGAGTCAAGTCAGTCTGTCTTTTCTTTCTGCATTGAGTCTCTTCTGTCCTCGGTCATAGAACTCTGTGGATGAAGGATAGGGCTTGGATGACGAAACCCTAGTCTGACCTTGTAGAGCTAAGGTTGTGGCAGATCCAATTGTCCAGGGGGGCATAACCCTCCCAAGGACCGGTGCTGACCGGCTGGACACGATTGGTATGACACGGTGGGCTTGAACGACAGTTAGGGCTGACACACCAGGCAATCTTTAAGTGTTGAGGGCCTGTTTGAACCACTCCCCTACCAGACCAAGTAAGGTTGAGGATCTGTGTCTGACGACTCGACTGTTCCGGGGGATACGAACCCTCCCAAGGACCGGTACAGACCGGTGGGCTGCTCGGTGTGGCACAGTAGGCCGGAAAGGCCGAGTTGTGGGCTGAAAGCACAGACATAACCAAGCTGATCACGTCGTCCTGTCTGCGACGTTAAAGAATTCTTGCGGAGTTACGAGGGATCTCCTTAAATGCCTCCAGATCAGCCACTGGTTCAGTAGTGACAGCCATAGCATAGGTCTAGGCTAGAGACCATAGTTGACAGGGTCCTTGTCARGACTCTGTGAGTTCTTAGWTTRAGTCTATAGGTTTGTCAGTCAGGGGTCAGAGTCTAYGTGGTGAGGTCTGGAACCACTAACCCGGTTGTACACTTGTCACCATGGTTGAGACTCRTAGTGGGTTAGACACGAGCCCCTATAGCAAGGAGCAGCAAGAAAAGATGGCCGCCTTAGTCAAAGAGAATAGGGAGAGGAAAGAGCGTGAGAAGCAAGCGAAGCTAAAGGCTATCGCAGACGAGGGGGCGGCGAAAATGAAGTAAGTGGAGGAGGAGATGAAGAAAAAGGAGAAGGCTGCTGAAGAAGAAGCGGCAACAGAAGAAGAAAAAGAAAGAATGAGGATTGCGAGCAGAGAAGGGAGTAGTGGCACGAAGAAGGACACAGACGCTGAGATTGAGAAGAAGATCAGCGAGTGGGTTGCTAACTTATCGTTGGGAGAAGATGAAGAGGCGGAGTCATACGTGATTGAAGATGAGAAGGCCGCATTGGCCGCTGAGCTAGCAGCCATGACGGATTATATGGAACGAAGAGAGAGGGAAGACGAGCAGAAGTTGCAATGGAAGTTGAGAATGAAGAGGGAGAAGAGGAGGAGGAGAGAAGAAGTGAATAAGATGACCGCAGGTGTGGCAAAGGTGCAGGAGTGTAGAGCGGAGGTGTTGGCCCAGCCAGATGATAAGGCCAAGTGGGATAAGGTACTGGGCTACCTAGAGGTATTGAGCAAGGCCTGGATGGAGGAGCGTCAGGCAAGTTGGAGCCAGGACGTAGCTTTGAGTGCGATGCGGTCTGGATTTAGGGATTTTGTGCGCGAGATCGTCACCCACATTGGGGGCGAAGTAAAACAGTTGAGGGACAACGTAGGAAAGTTTTGTGAGGGCGCCATCGAGGGTGCCAAAGCCATAGCCGCAGTAGAGGGCGAGGCCAGACCTCGCAAGGACCCAACTAAGCTCAAATCCCAGATGCCTATGGAGGGAAGAAGGAGGAGAATTTTGACAACTGGGAAACCAGTGTCAACAACTATATTTACCTACAACACATCCTGGCAGATGAGCAAGTCCTTGTAGCCTTTCAGGCCCTGAAGGATGAGGCGGCTAGTTTTGCGAGGTCCCTTGCGCGCGCGGCCAGTTGTGAAAACAACCTGGTTGTATATTCCAAAGTCACCCCCCTCCCTCAATTCCTCAAGCTCCTGAAGGAGCGGTTTGCCGACCCAACGAGAGGCATTCGTGCCTCTGACAAGTTATAAGCAATCCACTCACGACAGTGGAGGAGTGCGCGGGCACTCAAGGGCGTTATGGACGACCTGGTGGCCGTCCCAAACCATGGGGTCACTGAGACCCAATTGGTCCAGTTATTCTATCATGCCATGCCTGAGCCCCTGAGGGGGCACTTTGACAAGACCGAGCAGGCCGGCATCACCTATGATGTGTTGAGTAGGGAAGTGGTCCTATTCGAGTCAAAGTCCATGCCAGTTACCACCTTCTGGCACAAGGACTTAGAGAAAGGAAAAAGGTGGAAAGGGCGTACCATCTCTGGCCAAGTCAAGGCCAAGGATCATATGATCCTGACATTAGAAGGTGGTACGGATGAGGTCCCATATGAGCAGATTGAGTGGGGCCTTGAAGAGGAGGACAATAGCTTAGGACAAGGGAGGTCTTATGCTGCTGTCGCGGCTGGAGGGAAGCCGCAAGGTAGAGGAGGAGGCCAGGGCCAAAGGGGCCAGGCCATTGGCGGCCAAGGAAACCACCAAGCGGGAAGTAGGGGTCAAAGTCCCCCGCCAAATCGCCAGGGTAATCGGTCCCCACAGTGAAGAGGTGGAAAGGCACCTCAAGGAGGATGGCACACAGGCTTGCCACAGGGCAGGCCCTGGGAAGATCTGGGCTTGGACCAGCGGTTATGGCAGGAACGCGTGAACATGGGTCAATGCGTATTCTGTGGTGACCCGGCTCACGTAATAAAATTTTGTCCTAAGTATAGACAGGCCCGTTGGGCTGCCCAGCAGTCAAAAGGCAGCCGCYWGTAGGGGTTGCAACTGCCCCTACTTCAGGGCCATGTGGAGCAGTGAGCGCGCGCGAACAGGACACTCCCAACCCACATGAGCCCATGGCAGAGGTTGCAGGCCCGTGCCTAGCTAGCTGTCTAGAGACCGCTTGTGTTAGCGTCTCTATAGGCACGTCCCTCACAGGTGTGGCAGAAGAGTTAAGGGAAAGGATGCCAGCCTGGGCCAAGATGAAGAAATAGAGTAAAGGACAGTTAATCTTGGTAGACGCAGAGGTTTTTAGAAGTAGAGTAGGGGCCCTTATAGACTCAGGGGCCACCCGTAGTTATATTAGCCGTAGGGCGCTGAAGAAGTTGAGGCTGGGACTAAAAGTCCAGAAATTGGCAGACCCCATAGTCAGTGTCCTCGCAGACAACCACACGATGCGAGTTGAGGACTATGTAGAGGCAGTCCAGGTGTACTTTCGCCTAGAGAAAGATGGGAAGGTGGAAAGAGTTCTCCATTCCCTGACTCTCCTCATACAGGATGACCTTCCTCTTGATGTGGTGTTAGGAATGGATTGGGGAGAGGCAGCAGGGGCCACACTCCATTTGAGAGAGCATGAGTGTAGGCTCCCTAGTCCGTCAGGCGAGGTTAAAACTGCCCGCCTGTTTCATGTGTCTGGTGTAGACAACACCCTGGCACATTGTTGTCTCAGTGCTCCCGCCTTTGCGCGATTAGTGAAAAAGGAGCAATTAGAGGAGCAGGTCTTCATAGTGTATGTTAGACCTGTCACCGAGGGCAAGGAAGAGGTAAGTTCCACGGATCCAACCATAGCCAAGTTGCTCGAAGAGTTCAAAGACTTGACTGAGTCATCGACAGGGGTAGTGTCGCGACCCATCCAGCACAGGATAGAGATAGAACCAGGCAGTAGAACTCCTAAGGGTGCAGTTTACAGGATGTCCCTTAGAGAGTTAGAGGAGCTGCGCAAACAATTAGACGAGCTCCTTGAGAAAGGTTGGATCAAGCCCAGTTCATCTCCTTTTTGAGCACCCGTTTTGTTTGTCCCCAAAAAGGAAGGAGAGTTGAAAATGTGTATAGACTATAGGGGTTTGAATGCGATTACTGTGAAGAATGCTGAACCGCTGCCGAGGATAGACGATCTTCTAGATCGGGTGCAGGGTTGTAAGTATTTCACTAAGATTGATTTGAAGTCCGGTTATCATCAGATAGAAGTCCACCCTGATGATCAGTACAAGACTGCCTTCCGGACTAGATATGGGCACTATGAGTTCATAGTGATGCCCTTTGGATTGACCAACGCGCCAGCTACATTTCAGCGTTGTATGAATGACCTGTTTAGACCCTGGTTGGATAGGTTCGTTGTAGTTTATCTAGATGATATCTTAGTTTTTAGCAAGACCCTCCAAGAGCACCAGGTTCATCTCAGGCAGGTCTTGGAGAAGCTTCGAGAGGCTAACTTCAAGATCAACGCGAAAAAGTGCGAGTGGGCCAAGACACAAGTCTTGTACTTGGGCCACGTATTAGACGGAGATGGCATTAAGCCAGAGGACAGTAAGATAGCGGCGATTAGAGATTGGCCGACACCCCGCACATTGACAGAGTTGCGGTCGTTCCTAGGCCTAGCCAACTACTACAGGAAGTTCGTGAGGAACTTCTCCATTATCGCCGCTCCCTTGCGCAGGTTGCTGAAGAAAGAGGCAATCTGGCAATGGGACAAAGACTGTACGTCTGCGCTCAAGAAGTTGATGCGCGCGTTAATAGAGTATCCTGTCCTCAAAGTTGCAGATCCGTCTTTGCCGTTTGTCGTCACCACGGACGTGAGTTGGTATGGGATAGGCGCCGTGTTGCAGCAAGATGACGGCAATGGCTATAGACCCGTAGAGTTCATGTCAGCGAGGATGCCCTGTGAGAAGGTCGCTACCTCCACGTACGAGAGAGAACTCTACGCTCTCAGGCAGGCTTTAGACCATTGGAAGCACTACCTGCTTGGGAGGAACTTCAAAGTGTATTCGGACCATGAAACGCTTAGATGGTTAAAGACTCAGGCCAAGATGACACCTAAGTTGATTAGGTGGGCCGCAGAAATAGACCAATTCGACTTTGAGCTCAAGCCAGTGAAGGGCAAGTACAACGTAGTTGCGGATGCTCTGAGTAGGAGATTAGACTACTTTGGAGCTGTAGTACACTATCTGGATATAGGGAGAGACCTGCAAGAGAAAGTGAAGCAAGCGTACGCACAGGACCCTATCTATAGCGACCTCCTAAAGAGAGTTAGAGAGGCCCGAGAGACTGAACCCGATTACCGCACTACAGATGGGTTGTTTTTTTTTTTTAGAAGACTAATGTGTTTGACCGCCTGTGCGTTCCCAACAACGAAGAGATCCACAGTTTAATCCTAGGGGAATGCCAAGATACTGAGGGACATTTCGGTTGGCAAAAGACATTAGCCAATCTAATGCGCGCATATACCTGGCCAGGAATGAAGAATGACTGCATAGAGTATGTCCGCAGTTGTAAAGTATGCCAGCGTAACAAGACTACTACACGCGCACCCCTTGGTCTTCTCAGACCCTTGCCTATTCCGGACCAGCCGGGAGACTCGGTGTCCATAGACTTCATGGACACCCAAGTCAAGAGCAGACATGGTAAGAGCCAAGTCATGGTCGTAGTTGACCGCTTTAGTAAATACGCAGTTTTTGTTCCTTTGCCCTCAGAGGCACGTACAGACTTAGTGATACAGAAGTTCTTTGACTTTTGGGTTAGTGAGAATGAAATCCCATTGTCAATAGTTAGYGATAGAGATAGTCGCTTCACCAGCCAGAACTGGCAAGAACTCATGCGAGTGTACGGATCTAAGTTGTTAATGTCATCTGGCCTACATCCAGAGACAAACGGTCAGACAGAACAGATGAACAAGATCCTACAACAAGTTTTGCGCATGTACATTAGACCAGATCAGATTAACTGGGATGAGATGTTGCCTAAGGTAGCTAGTGCATACAACAAAAACGTGCATCTGTCCACCTGCCGAACTCCCAATGAATTGCATAAGTCCTTTAGACCACGCAGACCGTTCGAAGGACTGAACCGGGATCAGATTCACCGACTACCGCCCGGTACTAGGAAATTTGCGGTACAACACGAAAAGGAATTAGCAACTGTTGTTGAGAACCTCAGAAAGGCCCAGCATAGAATGATAGAGCAAGCTAATAAGCACTGCCGACCATTGCAGTTTCAGGTAGGCGACTTAGTCTGGGTCAAGGCAAAAGAGTTTGCGCCAGAAGAAAACATCTCTCAGAAGTTACTGCCTGCGTATAGAGGACCGTGGTCGGTTCTAGAAGTCAAGGGCGGAGAGGATGGACCGTCCTACACTGTAGAGATTCCAGTTCACCTCCACACCTACCCTGTATTCCATGCTTCAAAACTGTTGTCGTGTGTCACAAGTCAATAGTTCCCCTCAAGACGATCCATGATCCCCCCGGATATGGATGGAAGCTATGACATTGATGGCATTGTAGGTGAAGATGTCTTCAGAACAGGAGGTAGAGGTCGTCCACAGAAACAGTATAAGGTCCGGTTTGCATATCAGGAGCCGGAGGATGACCGCTGGTTTACGAGATCAGAACTTCTAGAGACAGCTCCCGATATAGTTAGGGCCTACGAGAGAGAACAGAAAGGTAAAGGTCCTGCCTTGGACTGAATAATTCTCGGAGGACCTCGAAATTAGGGCGGCGGGAGTGAAACGGTATTCACCAGTCAGCAGTGGCTGTTGCAGATCCCAGGGTTCGATCCCTAGACCCCAACCTTACCTGTGTACAATACCTGTGTCGACCCGTAGAATTGAACCCGCGACCTGTGTATTTGTAATAGCTGATAGGTTGTCGTAGGGTCCATAGGTAGCATGGGTTTGATCTGTAGACCTGTCGGATAGGAGTCTTACTCAGGTCTAGACATCGTAGCTGTAGTTTTCTTGAAAGGTCAAGGTTGTAGCTGCTACAGTCCAGAAGGGTCAGAATCGTAGCTGCTACAGTCACGAAAGGCCAAGTCTACGGCCTTCCGGAAGGTCCCAGCAGTGGCCTTTCGGAGTTGCCCCACGTTTAAGCAGAGGCAAGTGGTCAAGTGGTGAGGCAAGTGGGCAAGTGGGGGAAGTCTACCCTGCTGAGTCAACAGTCCCAGACCCCAGTCAGTCCAACAAGTACCGCACGGGACTGTGTGCACTTCGGGCAAGGGAGATGGGCCAGACCAACGACCTACAGAAGTATAAATCAAGAGGCAGCGCCCAGCCATTCATTCATTCCTGCGTGAGCCATGCGGAAGYGCTGCCACARCGACTTGTGCAAGGAGGTCTGCGGTGAGCCYRGAGGACGYAGTGGGCGAGAGAGGAGGAGTTAGCATAGCRATAGGGTAGAGGCAGCCATAGCTGCCATAGCTGTAGTTAGTGAGAAGWGTGTGTGTGCCCGTGTAAGTGTTCAGAGTGGCGTGTGTGGGATATCCAGGGTGATCCAGTGTGTGAACAGTGAGTTGTTTGGGCGCTAAGTCGCCATAGCCAGTTGAAAGTAAAATCGTATCTGGAAGCCATATCTCTGAGTTCTGTGTGGGCTCATGTCGCCAGTGTGTTGTGCTGCTGTTTACACACATGAAAAGTGTGAATAAGATGAGTCTGATTGCAAGGGTCACACCGCCCAGAAAGGAAAACGCAGCGGAAGACTCAGAGAAACGAAGTGACAAAATACACAAACTGTGAATTCTCTCTACACTGGTCCCAACAATCATTCATAGAAGACAACCGAGTCATCACAGCCAGAAATCAATGAAGAGATGACAACTCAAACACAGTATTGCAACTGTTTATTAAACTCAGAGCATCGTTTTCACTGAATAATCCTCAGAATCCTGTTGCGCCACCCTCAGAGGGGTAGCGCCTCAACCCCAACACCCCGAACAGCTCACTGAAACCCCAGGTAACACCCAGCGCCACCCTGACATCCAACTCAGTGGCCTGCGCCAAAGTGAAACAGGCTCCCTGAGCCAATCGCCATCCAGATGATGAAGAAGAAGCTCAGCGCCAACAGTCCCTGATGAAGATGAAGTCCAGACGATGATATCTCTGAGAAGATGCTGCTATGGCTGCATCGCCACGGGGACCCTACTCCTGAGGAGGGTCAGCAGTGCACCACGTGCTCCAACGCATCAGACCTCTGATAGTCGAGACCGCTTTGACTCCCAGAGAGTCAAAGCGGACAACGTGACCCCAGTCCGGTCAGCGCTCCGAAGGTCTGACTATGTCCGCCGTCTTCACCACCGGAATCAGCAACCACGACCTGATACCTTGTGCGCAGCAACTTCCACCACGAAGTGTCAACTCCCAAAAAGCCCAGGACCAATGTCCCCATCCTATCTATACTCTACGACTAGCCTAGACTGACCTAGACCGGACTGACTGACCGACCGATACCGTTTCTGTTTCGGCCTCTAGGGCCTCTCCCTACCTGGCTATAGGCTATAGGACCCTCTATTAGCATAGGCCCATAGGGCCTGTCTGTCCTAGGGGTAGCCCGGGTCTGCTATTCGCAGTTAGGGTAGCTGTAGGAAATCGAGTTAGTACTGGCCCATATTTCTATATTTACAGATATGTCCCTCACGAATTTTCCATAGAGGCAGGTCTCTTGGTTAGTCCTCAACCAAACAAAATTACGAATCTGTCCCTAACTATGGTACAACCTCGTCAGAGTGAGGCTACAGGCACCCTGGAGCCAGCAAGTCATTGCATAAGGCTACCAAATAGAGACTACTAGTGATAGACTCAGGGATCAATCCCATAGGGCTCAACACTCACAAACAAAACATATACAAAGTACAGGTCACAGGATCAAGTCCTGCAGGGCTCAAAACAAGAAAACAAACTACAAAGCCAAACGCTTGGTGTACAGCCCCATTGGGAAACTGCGATTTATTGCAAATGTAAGGATAAGACCATCCTTGGCCTTGACTTGGCTCGTGATGGGCTGACCTTTCCTCGTTTTGCCCTTAGCAAGGTCGTTGTGCAAGAAAGTGGTGACTGGCGCAGACTGGCCCTCAAAAGCAACAACCTCACGACTTAACATGTCATAGGTCATGTCAGGTTGTTGTTTTCTGGTGAAGAAGTGCCTGTGCAAGTTCTCAGACATGACACGGTAGAACAACTGGACAAGTTGGGTCTCAGTGACCCCATGTCCTGCGATAGCGACAAGCTCATCCATGACAGCTTTCAGTCCTCATGCACTCCTCCACTGTCGCGTGTCGATCGTTTGCAATTTGTCAGACGCCCTAATGCCTCTTGTGACGTCTGCAAAGCGTTTGCGGAGGGCAGACAGAAACTCACTCAGATTAGTGATTGAGGAGTAAGTAACCATATCATTCTCACACTTAGCAGCGCGTTCAAGTGATCTAGCAAAACTGGCCGCTTCTTCCTTCAGTACCTGAAAGGCTACGAGAACATGATTCTCTGGCGCGATATCCTGCAAGTGCAAATAGGACTTGATATTGGCTTCCCAATTATCAAAGTCCTCTCCCTTCTTCCCACCATAGGGTTCAGGGAATCTGACCTTAACGCGCTCACGGTGCGGCCGTGCCTCCTCCTTGGGGGTCGCTATCTTGGCGCCTTCTATGACACCCGTGCAGAACTCCTCTGTGCCTTCGACCGTGGTGCGCATTTCGCTTGCGACATGTGGGACTGTGCACCTTGTCTAGTCAGCAAGTACCATGTGGGACTGTGCACACCCCGGGCCCAGAGTCCAAGGGCAGACCTACGACGGTCCGAAGTATAAATAAAGAGGCAGCGTCAAGTCACTCATTCATTCTGCCTGTGAGCCGTGCAGAAGCGCTGTCGGAGCATCTTGTGCTACGGACATCTGCAGGTGCCCAAAGCAGAAGAGGGCTAAGAGGAGGAAGACGCGGCCATAGCAGCGAGGTAGTATAGGAGGGAGACGGTGACCATAGCCGCAACATAGGATAGGATAGCGAGTGTGTATGTTTGTGTGTGTGGGTGTGCGTGCGGGACATCCAGGGTGATCCGAGAGTGTGAGTGTGTTTGCAAATAAGTTGTTGGTAGATACAGTTGATCGGGTGGGAATCTTCGTCTGGCGCTCTGCGCCATAGCCATCGAGACAAGTTTGAATCTGAGCTGTGTTCCTCGCCACGATTTATCTCTGAGCTTTGTGTGGGCACAACACGCCAAATTTGAACGTCATCTGTTTGCATGCATGCTGAGCGAGTGAAGACAAGTCTGATTGCATGTGCAGGGGATCAATTAATATCAGGTGGGTCGTTTCTCTTCACTTGTACGTTTCATTATCAGGATGCCCAAGAGCGTTAATAGGTCTTTTTCCTTTGCTTGTCTGGTTCATTTCCGGGAGGCACATGAGGCATGAGTTTGTTGGCAACGCAAGATCTGATGTTGCATTTCCTGTGGTCTTTAGTGGCTTGAAAGTTGAAAGTATTAGCTGTTGGACTTATCAATCGCGTGCGCGTGATTCTTTTCTCATGCTGGTCATACTGACAGGCATCCATGCTGGAGATATACAATGAGACTATTCGGGATCTTCTCTCAGCTTCAGTTAGGTTGTCAAATGTTGGACAAATCGACCCTGCAAGTGGTGGCAGCAAGCAGCATATAGTGAAACATGATGCAAATGGGAACACGACAGTGACGGATCTCACGTTAGTTGAAGTGACAAGCTGGAGTGAGGTTGCGACATTACTTGCCCGCGCAGCACAGTACAGGTGAAAGCTCAGAAGCATTCTTCTCTTCTATCTGTGTTATTTCCTCAAATGGCAGTGGGTGATACAGAGGAGATGTGGTCAACTATGGCATGTAGGGATCACCTGGTGTTAGTACGACTTGGTACAGATGGTGAAAATACAGGCGCGCACGATTTTTCTGTGTCAAATTGCGAACATGGTTTACCAGTGATTGCTGTCTCCTTTGCATAACCGGGTCTATGTAAGATTGGTTATTACCTTTTATATGGCTAATCTCATGTGTATTGCAGATCCCTTCTATTTGAAGGGGCATCATCCTGGTTGCTTTTCACCAGCAAGTGATGGTACATCAGTGAGCCCATGCCTGCCAGATCTAACAAACAACCAAAGTTCCGTGGTTGCAGGCACCTCGCTATGCACCGAGTTTTTGCACTCGGCC
The DNA here is from genome assembly GCA_003427395.1 of Chara braunii. Taxonomy (NCBI): domain Eukaryota; kingdom Viridiplantae; phylum Streptophyta; class Charophyceae; order Charales; family Characeae; genus Chara; species Chara braunii. The sequence continues at coordinate 5,101,109 of BFEA01000007.1, read as the reverse complement.
ATTTATTGGGCCCTGTGATCTTCATCTGGGCAGTCTGGCTTACGAAAAGGTTGCTTTTCCTTCGATTGCAGGTGATCCATATGATGCATTTGGGTCACGCTACTGTATGCCTTATGTTTTGTTTTTGTTGTCCTTTGGTTGTTCCGTTGGATACATTTGCTTCACACCCTTCTGTTTGCGTGATGTTTAGACCTTGCTAGGGCAGTCGGTTCAGTGGATGTTGACATCGGAACGGGGGGGATGGTATAACCATTCTGTTTTTCTTTTTTGTTTTGTTGGGGTGATTTCGGTATTTGCAGCCTGTTTCGATTCTCGGTATCGGAGAGTCTGCCCCGGATTCAATGGTTGTCAGCATTTCTTTTGTTTCGTTCTCACATTGACTTGATTGGGTCAAGGAGCCAAAAGGACGAGGCCAAGAGCCTCACAAAACACCCGGCTACCGGGACCACTACCGAGCTTAGGTTTATGGGCCCTGGAAGCCCTAAAAAACGTAGCAACTCAGCGAAACCTGCCCTACAAGTGGCCAGGGGGAATCTATGGTGATTCCAAACTACAATGGCACTCCATCGAAGCCCTTGTGACCCCAGCTGCGGACCTACCCTGGCCTGAAAAAATGAGTGTCCAGGTTGCGTAGTTTGAAATTTCACAGCCGTAAGAAATTCATAGAATTTAAATTTTAAAACAATATATTCCAGCTCTGATGCCGCTGCCCTGGTCCGCTGTGAGCAGGAGCAGGCCAAGAAAACACCAGACCCAGCTTGTGTGCTGAACGCTTCACCCATGTAACTGTTGATAAGCAGTCCTGAGCTCAAATCCTGATGCAATCCATCGAATACGGGGGGCCTTGCCGCACAACTCACCAAATGTGGAAAAGACAACCTATGCCGTTCTTCTCACTTCATGTAAAACAAACTTGGGCGTCAGTAGTAAGACTCCGACAAAAAGAGAGAGAGAGAGAGAGAGAGAGAGAGAGAGAGAGAGAGAGAGAGAGAGAGAGAGAGAGAGAGAGAGAGAGAGA
>BFEA01000007.1:5049045-5091092 GCA_003427395.1 Chara braunii | reverse complement strand
ATCTTCCTCCCTCCTTTCGTCTGATCCTTACCTCTTCGTCTATGCATGTCTGGACCTGGCGCTTTCTTCCTGTGTGCAGCGCCAGGCTCCTTCACACCTGGTGCGGGGTACGATGCATGTTTGGTCTGAGTTCAACCATCGGTTGGACTAGCTATCAACATTCTAGCAGTCTGTTTCGCTACTTGCTACTACGTGTGTAAGGTCAGTCCTTGTCAGGTCAGTCTTTGTATCTAAGTCTTCCCTGCGCTATTCARCACTTTTGTATGTATGAGAATGCACATTGTCTGTCGAGATTCTACTCTCACCGCATTGTCCATTTCAGTCCTTTTCGTCACATTGCAGTTCCTTGGTTATTACAAACATCACATATTTGTGCATGTAACAGGGAGAGAGAGAGAGTTTAGACTTAAAGAGTGTTATGTAACCACGTACCTTGTCTTGCCATGCCAATGTCCCACCTGTACGTGTACCTGCTGATGGCAACTGAACTCAACCAACTCAAACCTTTTGTAGATGCACACAGAGAATAGGATAGGAGTAACCCAATGCCTCTCCTCCCCTACAGACACCTGAGCACCATTGACAAATTATTATCCCTGTCCAGTTGGGTATGAAGTTTCATCTCCATCAAGGAACAACTACCACGAATTGTGTCAACTCCTTTCGCTTAGTCTCCCTCCAGCGTCTTCCTGGCCCTCTTCCAAGGTGGAAACGGACAAATAACAACAGCTTGCTGGCTTTCTTCCCCTTAAACCACCTGTACATCCAGCTAGGCATGCGTTGCGTACAAAAAAAATTGAAATTTTGTATGGGGGATGTACCCCTTCGTACGGAGGTGGTGCTCCCTGTTGTACTACGCTGCTACCCACAGGACTGCAATGTACCCACAACGTGAAGACACTTGTCAACAATGCCAGCCCAGATAAATATCAACCTGCTAATGATTGTCAATAATCATAATCGTGTCCAGATAGAATGAGATGGGAGAAACATACACAGATGAAGGAGAGGGGAGGGAGAATAGACAGAGTGGAGAAAGAAGACAATGCCCACTTCTGCTTCGGGCTCCCTCCTTGATCGCCACCTCAATAATCAATAGTCTGAACGCGAATCTGAAGTTCTATCACAATGTGCCACGTGGCACGTCAATCTGTCCTCATCAGCGAGCTGGAGCAATGTCGACATCGAGAAAACCAGGTACATATCTACAATCGCCCCACAGTTATGATCTCCTTCCGAGTGACGATGAATCAGAACAGCAATACCAGTCACATAGCCTCGCCATGTCAGCAACAGTATACGTGGCAGCGGCCTCGTCAGCGGCGGCGCTTGGCAGCTGCCACGTCAGCATGCCCAGAAGACAATTGCCAGCCCGCCACCATGTCGAGCCAGCAGTGTGTCGCCGTAGTCGCCCAAGTGCCAGCATAGAGCCAGCGTCCAGCCAGTGTCGCAGCGTCGCGCTAGCGTCGTAGTCAACGCGTGAAGTCAACATTGACGCAAGACAGAATATTCTCCAAGCCAGGAGGTCCAGGCTTATGTAGCGTTGATGCGGGGTCTGGACCCCGGTTGCTGCTTCCTTCGGCCGTCGAGATCTCAAGGCAAATGACGACCCAGATAGGCCTAAAACCGAACTCCCCGTGGCCTTGATGCTGTCTGGGTACCTGCGCACAACAAGTGAGTGTATTCGACCAAGGGTCTGGGCGTGGTACCTTTGACAGTTGACTTAGACTTTTAACTTTCCCAGGGTAGTGCGTGGTCACACTGCCTGGCACAGACCGAGTTTGGCCTATGTTGTCTGGGCTCCGTTCGAGGCCCAGACTGCTGCAGAACACGGGTTACTGCATTCCTGCCGACCCATTTTCGAGTTCCCTCGCAAAAATAACGAAGACTTTAACCCACGTTCATATGCAAATACAATATCAGGAGCAGTTTCAAGTAATCCTCGTTTACTAAACCATCTGTCCTCAGATGGTGCCTGAGATTTGAAACGTACCTTGAACTGCTTCTGGGGTCGTCCACGTCCACCTGTAGAGAAGTACTCATGATCTATGATTTTGTCTACTTCATATATGCGTTCCATGGATGACGGAATCATAGATGGTCTGTTTGGGAACTCATTTCCTTCTACATAGGGTAACAATTTGGACGCGTGAAAGACAAGATACGCTTTGAGGTGAGGGGGAATATCAATACGATAAGACGGTCCCTCTGCATCCCCAATTACTTTGAGAACTTCCCAAGGTCCAAAATAGATAGGCAGAAGTTTATGAGACACATCTTCTTCCAGCGAAAACTCTCTGGACTTGACCCAGACTAGATCACCTTCCTTGAATGTTGATGGTCGACGATGCTTGTTAGCTTGTTCAATCATTTGGTCATGAGCTTTCTTCAAGTTATTCTTTACTTTCTTAATGTCTTCTTGAAACGATACTGCATACTCCCGGGTCCCTGGAGGTAACCTAAGGAACTGGTCCCGTGTTAACACATCAATGGGACGCTTAGGTTTCCAACCCTTGTGCAGTGCATTAGGTGTACGCCCTGTAGCGGTATGAACACTGTTGTTGTATGCACTTGCTATCTTGGGTAAGTTCTCGTCCCAATCAATCTGATCGGCTCTCACATATATGCGCAAAAGTTGCTGACAAAAACAACTCATCTGTTCACTTTGTCCATTTGTTTCAGGATGTCGCCCTGACGACATGGTCAATCGTGTACCGCATGCTTCCATAAGCTTTTGCCACGGCATACTTGTGAACACGGCATCACGATCAGATACAATAGAGAGAGGAAAACCATACTCGGTTACCCATCGCATCTGAAACTTTTTGATGACAAGTTTTGTTTGCGCTTCTGCGGGTAAGGGAATAAACATGACATATTTAAAGAAACGATCCACAATAACCATTACTTTACTATTGCCGTTCCGGCTTTTGGTGAGGCTCATAAAATCAATTGAGATAGACTCACCTGATTCGCTAGGAATAGGTAATGGTTTCAGAAGACCAAGTGGATTCTCATGTGAAGGTTTGTTTCTCTGACACACCAAACATGTACGAACATAAGTTAGTACGTCTTCCTTCAATCCCTACCACTCAAAACGTTCTCTAACCTCAGCGTAAGTTTTCTTGAAACCAAAATGTCCTTCAGTGTCGTGACATTCCCCAATCAACAGACTTTTAAGTTCTTCCTTGTAAGGAATACACAATCTTTGTTCAGTTTGGTCTAGCAAGAAAAGCAAACCATCGGTTATTCTATAGTTGGGAAGTAAAGTTGGGTCTTTCGCAAGGACATCCATGATAGGTTTCCAGATAGGGTCAGTAGCATATCCTTGACGAATTGTATCTTTTAATTAATTCCCAACATCCAAATAAGAGACAATAGCACCAAAGAAATCACATCGTCTGGACAACGCATCTGCAACCACATTAGACTTACCTTTGATAGTTTTCAACTCAAAATCAAAAGTATCAATGAATGCAGACCATCATACTAACTTAATAGAGAGTTTAGGATGTGTCTTTATCCACTTGAGTGTTGAGTGGTCTGAGTACACAGTGAAGTGTCTCCCTAACAAGTAGTGCTTCCATGTGTCCAGCGCACAAACTAATGCATACAATTCTCTTTCATAAGTGGAGTTGGCAACCTTTCCGATGGTAATCGTGCAGACATAAACTCAATTGGCCTATAACCATTGTCGTTGTTTTGTTGAAGGACTGCGCCAATTTCTTACTGACTTGCATGAGTAGTGATAATGAAGGGAAGTGATGGATCAACAATTTTAAGAACAGGATAGTGAGTCAAAGCATACTTTATTATCTTCTTAAAGGAAGACTCATAGTCCTTGTCCCACAACCAGATAGTTCCTTTCTTCAACAATCTTCTCATTGGTGCGACGATCAGTGAGAAGTTCCTGACGAACTTTCTATAGTAACTTGCCAAACCAAGGAAAGATCGTAGTTCAGTTACAGACTTAGGTTGTGGCCAATCTCGAATCACTGATATCTTCTTTTCTTTCGATCTAAGGCCTTCTTCGTTCACTATATATCCTAAGTATACGACTTCGGACTTAGCGAACTCAGACTTCTTTGGGTTTATCTTAAAGTTGCCCTCTCACTACTTCTCTAATATTAGACAAAAATGTTTCTCGTGATCTTTTAAGGTTTTACTATACACGAGAATATCATCAAGATAGACAATAACGAACTGATCCAACCATTGACGAAACAATTCATTCATTGACCGTTGGAACCTTGCAGGGGCATTTGTCAATCCGAAAGGCATTACCATGAACTCGTAATGGTCATACCTTGTCCGGAAGGCAGTCTTGTGTTGATCCGTGGGTTTCACCTCGATTTGATTATACCCAAACTTTAGATCAATCTTACTGAAATACTTACAACCCTGCAGTTGATCAAGTAAGTTGTTAATGCGAGGAAGTGGTTCGGCGTTTTTTATAGTGACGACATTCAACCCTCGATAGTCAATGCAAAGACGTAGTTCACCTTCCTTTTTGGGCACAAACAAGACAGGTGCATCATAGGGAGATGAGCTAGGGCGAATCCATCCCTTGTTAGTAAGGTCCTGCAGTTGTTTCTTCAATTCCTCAAGTTCTTTGGGAGACATTCGGTAGATAGGGCCCTTGGGAATCTTACTACTCGGAATGATCTCAATAGTGTGCTTAATAGCACGTTCAGTAATTCCGGTGGGTTCAATCTGCAGATCCTTAAACTCAGAAAGAAGACTTTCAATAGTTGGAGGGTGGGAAGAAGAAGACTCACCGACTTTCTTTACTAATACCATCATAACTTCCTGTTCCAACTTTTTCTTTGAAACCATTGATCAGAAAGCTGGATAACTCATACAACAGAAAGACAAACTAGAGTTAGAGCTAGACTTATGATACTTGGTAAATTTCATTTTAGATTGTGCATCCTTCAGTTGCACAATCTTTCTTTTGAAATCAATATCTGGGTTGGCTTCCTCGTGCCAGTCCATATCCAGAATGAGATCAAAAGGCAAATTATTCTCAACTAGGAAGGAAGGATAACTCATGCATAATCTTATTTCCTTCTCTAGTTCTAAATTGACACTTAATACGATCAACGTACTGGGAGACAGTGATCGTACTCTTCTCCGCTAACATAGACGTGATCGGTCGATACAAGTCTTTTACCTTCATTCCGAGATGCAACTTGAGGATTGCTTTCTCAGATATGTAGGACCAACAACGCACCCACTTGTAATCGTGCGATTTCTACATATGCAAACAACGATTCACCTTTAGACTTTGCTTTTCGAGCTCATGAGGTACGTAAGGCTAACAAATCATTACCTAGCCCATCAAGGGAGTCATCGAGAGGGACAGAACACAAGACAATATCAGGGCGGTCTGGATGATGGGGTAAGGAAGAATCATCCTCTGCCATATGAGAAGAAGGGTAAGAAGGGTTCGTAGGCGCCTCACCTGTCTTTATCTCAATAGGAGCAGATGTTACTCCTACTGGCTGCTCGCTTTTGGGTTTCTAATCAAGGGGCAGTATGCGATCACATGTCCCGACGTGCCACACTTAAGACATTGCGCATTGTCTATGGGCTCCTGCCAAGTCTCACGAGTCATCCCCATCTTTAACCAAGGCTTCCCTTCGGTAATGCTAGGGTGCCATGGAAACGGGTGTGGTTTCTCTTGCAACATTTCTGGGTGGCCTTCCCTTGGTGGCTACAGCAGCAGTGACTTCCCCTTTCTCGGAGTCAGTGTTGTTATCCCTTTCATTCACGTCTTCCCCAGACCACTTTTCCACCGTGTCATCATCAAAGACAACGAGGATGTGGTCCTGGCGCTTTTGTCGCCAGAGAACTCGTTTCCCATCATACGTCTTCCCCCCTCCTCCTCCTTCAGTCTTAACTATAGCTGCATAGGAGTTTTTAACCTGAGAAGTCATTTGCTCCTTTTGCAGAGCGAGGTCTCGAAATTGCTTATAGTTATACTAACCTGACTTCGCTTCGGCAACCAGGTGTCCCCGGATGGGCTCAGGCAACGCGCGGGAGTAGATATACAACACTTGGCTGTCTTGCAAGTTCAATCCTGGAACTTGCAACAATCGGTGGACTTCATGGGGCAAAGCCTCGACCGACGTCCAATGCTTTTGACCAATCGTCGTTAATTGGTCAAATGCCTTGTCGGCCGTTGTCTGGTCGAGAAAACGGTCCTTGATCTTGGCTAAGAACTGTTTCAAGGTCAATGTCTTGGCCCATTCACCGATGTCATCAAATCCCGCGGCGTTGGCCTTGGCCAACACCCATTGTTTGGCCTCACCTCCCATGCAAGAGGTGGTGAATGCAACTTGGGACTCCAGTTCGAACGGAGCAGTGCTAACATACGTTTGGATTTCAACAATCCATAGAAGCAGACTCTCATCTTTCTTATTACTAAACGTAAAAGGCGACTTCATTTTCACTTTCTCTTTCTTCTTTTGGCTTCTCTGATTCTGCACTTGTCTTGTCCGGAGTTGTCGAAGAAGGAGACTTGGGAGAAGGAGACAAATGAGAGGAGTTAGACGGAGAGGACGGTGGACTCGACGGTCCATTCCCATTGGTCGACGTCTAAATTACAGGACCAGCAGACTTGATGGCATCTCCCATCAACTTCTTCACTTCTTTCTTATCTTCTTTTTCTTCTTGGTTTTCTTATCCCTTACCCTCTATCTGGTTTTGTCCTTTCACAATGTTTGTGATGGTTCGTAGTCCTACAACAATCTCATCTAACTGAGTCTGTTGTCTGTCAATTCTCTCTTCCAGAAAGGTAAGGTAAGTCACAATATGAGACAATGTATGTGACATGTCAGCCTCTTCTTCAGTTTCTGTTCCAATCACTTGTCTAACTTCCTTAACTTTTTGTTCTCTTCTTTGTTCCTGTTCTCTTCTTCTGGCCAGCTCTTCTTTCTTTCTTTCTTCCAAGCCAGTGTTTCTTTCAACTGCTGGATGTTTGCATCAATTGTAGCCTCGGTTACTTCTGGTTTAGTCTCGCCTTTACGAGTCAATTCCATTACTTCTTCCAGCTGTTTCAGGGCAAACTGGTCCAGCGCCTAATGACAGTGGGCAACCAGTTTGGAGACCTCAGTCCCGGCTGCCACAACCTCCACAACTGTGATAGATTTCTTCAGACGGTCTTCAACCGTCTTCAAGTCAAATCTGTCACGGATGTGTTGTTCAGCATCCGGTCCGGATAGACGTACTTCAGTCAACAGCTTGTCCCACAAGGCCAACAGTTCTTGTTTCCTATTCTCATCCGGCGTCCGAGTCTTAATCTCAGACAGTCCATTGCCCACGGAGAGCGTGATCGGAATAGGAAACAAAAACGTGGTCACAAACCTCGTCAGAATAGACTTTTGCAAACATTTCCGGAAGTGAGACATTTTCGGAGGACAGAAACAAGAAAATTTGTCCGTCAGGTTGGTCTACCGCAAAATAAATAAGAGAGAGAATAATTTAAACGGCATTCCGAACCAAAATTTACACTGTCTGAACAGAAAGATTTAATAACAAGGAAGTTGAAAGGAACATAATTTTTTACTAATCCTGATTATTGTTCTATTTTTATGTAATGACGCTCTGTTCTATTTCAGGTACCGCAACTCAGGCCAGCATGATCATCAACACACAAAAGTAAGTACACAGGTACACAACACAACACAAGACAACAGGTAAGTCTGCCATCATAAAATCGCAACAATAGTTAGCATTCTTCCCTTGCTGCTGCTTCTTCTTCGGTCCTGTGTGATCAACACCCAATTTGACGCCTAACACCACAGCCATGTCAGTCTTCCAGCCGTGCCGCTGCAGTCATCAGAATGCAACTCTTACTTAGGCACATCCGTGCCTGCTACGTGTCACCCCTAGCATGCCAACTCAGCAACTCAAAGAGTATGCCATGTCAGAATGTCCAATCAAATCAAGGTCATCAATGGGGTGCACGTCAGCAATGTGCGTCGTTGTCCTCGTCGAGTAAGTCACGTTCCTGCCTGCCACGTGTATCCCCTGGTGTGCCAACACAGCAGCGCCTTGAGCCTGCCACGACAACACGATAGTCCAGTCAGCATCATCAGTGGGGTACACGTCAGGAGCAATATCAGGACGTCGTACAATGCCGCGTCAGCCAGGTAATGGAGTTCCACGTCAGACAATGCCACGTCAGCCTGAAGCTACTCACCATAGTAGACGAGTGGTGAGTCAGCAATGCCACGTCAGCACTCCTCAACAATCACCAGCCACGTTAGCAATGCATCCCGATCGCAGATGCGATCGATCGGGATCTGGATCGCAGCGCGATCCTGCTGGACTTTCCACTGTCGAGATACCAATGCCACGTCAGCACCTTACGTGCGCTCGATCTCTCTTTCTCTCACGTCGTCGTCGTTCTCGTACGGTCATCGTCGTCGGTCACATCATCAGGAGTACAGCTCTGATACCAAATTGCAATGAACCCAGAACGTGAAGACACTTGTCAACAATGCAAGCCCAGATAAATATCAACCTGCTAATGATTGTCAATAATCATAATCGTGTCCAGATAGAATGAGATGGGATAAACATACACAGACGAAGGAGAGAGGAGGGAGAAAAGACTTAGAGTGGAGAAAGAAGACAATGCCCACTTCTGCTTCGGGCTCCCTCATCGATCGACACCTCAATAATCAATAGTCTGAATGCGAATCTGAAGTTCTATCACCATGTGCCACGTGGCACGTCAATCTGTCCTCATCAGCGAGCTGGAGCAATGTCGACATCGAGAAAACCAGGTACGTATCTACAATCGCCCCACAATTATGATCTCCTCCCGAGTGACGATGAATCTAAACAGCAATACCAGTCACGTAGCCTCGCCACGTCAGCAACAGTATACGTGGCAGCTGCCACATCACCATGCCCAGAAGACAATTGCCAGCCCGTCACCGTGCCGAGCCAGCAGCGCGTCGCCGTAGTCGCCCAAGTGCCAGCGTAGAGCCAGTGTCGCAGCGTTGCGCTAGTGTCGTAGTCAATGTGTGAAGTGAACATTGACGCAGGACAGAATTGCAAGGAAAATAAGCAACAGTGAGATGACAAATCCAGATTATACCATCACATTAAAGCTAGATAGTCACACTGTGTCCAGAGAGCAGCATTGCACCAATAATACACCAATGGAGGTTCGTAGTACTGAAAACCAATGTCATGGAGAGCTTTCTCTCTCCTTCAGCAACACAAGAGTCCAGTCCCTTCACACTCCTACTTGGCGCTCAGCGCCCAGCCTACTTCTACAAACCTACGATCAGCCTAATAATAGACAATGCAACTGTTGACATCAGCGGCAACCCGAAGTACTTGAAGATATCGCCCATGTAAGTGCCCTCACATCATCATCATCATCATCCTTCGCCCTTCCCTGACTTAACACCCACACCTGTCCTCTCTTACACCCGAAGACCACCCCTGCGCCTCACTGTGTATCCAAGCCCAGCCTGCTATGGAGGCTGGCTATGGCGCTGCCCTCAGCAGCGCCCTGCTCCCACACACGATCGCACGTGTGCAGCCTCTTGCTCCAATGCCGGCAGCCAGCCCGCGAGCCGCGAGCAATTGCTCCAGCAGCGCTGCCGCCAGCCAGCAAGTGACCGAATGAGGCTGCCAGCGGAGAGCTCTTTCCTTTATGGAAAGAGCTGGCCTGCTTGCCCTGCCTGGCTGCCATGGCCTGGGCCCAGAAGCTTTCGGAAGGCCCCAAAAGGCTGCCTGTGTACAACAGCTACTGGGCTGCTGGGCCTCGTTCGGTTGGGCGCCCAACTGTCTCTGTATGAGGCTGCGAATCACGCCCAGGGCCTGCATTCTTTGGAAAAGCCCGGAGGGCTGTGGAAATGTCTTTGTTGCCCGCTTGGGTTTCTCTCAACCAACTGGCGTGTCGCAACTGCCTGGACCCCAAATATGAAATTGACAGTCGAGGGCCTCTTGCGATATGTCAAGCCCGCCTTCACTTAGGGCGGGCACCTCCGCCTTCACTTAGGGCGGGCACCTCCGCCTTCACTTAGGGCGGGCAATGCTGCAAACAGGGCCCCTTAGGCCTACTGAGGACCTTGATCCTCGCATTCCCTCCTCCTTTACTTCGTTAGTCCTCTGAGAAGTCTCTTATTCTGCAGGCATCTTCCCTTTTCATTCTCTTTGATAGCCTGCAATCACTTGAGGTGCTGTTCTCATGAGTTCCTCTCGTGTGAACCAGCGATCTTCCTTGGGATCGAGGTGATGTCTGAAGCTCACACGATACTGCATTCTCAGTTTAGGAGGGCGCCCTCTGCCTGATGGTCGAGGAACAGGCATCATTCGATGCTCCACAATCTGATCGATGTCCACCTCGCCGTCCATGGTTGGGGGCAGCATTGATCTTCTTGAAGGAAACTGCTCTGTAGCAGCGAAAGGTGCCAACTTGGAAGCATGGAACATAGGGTAAGTGCGTAGGTGTGCAGGAATACGGATCACGTATGAAGGCCCATCTGGTTGATCCCCTACAATGTCCACGATCTCCCAGGGCCCAAAATACTGTGACATCAGTTTTTTGGATATTCCCATCTCATGACCTAGTTCATATGATTTTACCCAGACTCTATCACCTACCTGAAAGTTAGAGGGCCGTCTATGCTTATTCTCAGATGCGATCATAGCATCCTGAGACTTCCTAATATGTTCAACGGCCTGCTGCAACATCTGTTCACATTTGACAGCAAAGTCTATGCTACCAGGTGCTGCAGTGGGTTGTCTTTCTGGTAGCAGAAAGTCAAGTGGAGTTATGGGCTTCCAACCAAGATGTAACTGGTTGGGAGTTATACCGGTAGCACTGTGCACAACATTGTTGTATAGGCTGGCGACGAGCGATAACTTCTCGTCCCAGTCATCCTGACTTGGCTTAATAGAATGCCTAAGCAGGTGTTGTACTACTCGGTTCATCTGTTCTGCCTGGCCATTTGACTCGGGGTGATTCCCTGAGGTCATTTGGAGTTTTGTGCCCATCTGTTCAGCGGTTGACTGCCACAGTTCACTTGTGAATCTCACATCCCTGTCACTAACAATAGATGTAGGCAAACCAAAATCGCGTACCCAATTATCCATAAACAATTTGATGACGTGGTCAGTTTTAGATGTTTCTGGCATAGCGATTAGTCTTGCATACTTAGTAAAGCGGTCCACTATTACGAAGATATGCCTTTTGCCGGATTTACAGGTCACAAGAGTGTCCATGAAGTCCATGGACACACTCTGACCAGGTCCTTCAGGAATTGGCAAGGGCTTGATCAGCCCAAGCGGAGCCTGAGTCCTTGGTTTGTCCCTCTGGCAAACCTGGCAAGTTTCAACATAGCGTTTCGCATCTAGCATCATAGAGGGCCACCAGAATCTCTGTACTAAGTTTGCTGATGTCTTCTTGTATCCAAAATGACCCGTTGCATCATGACATTCTCCTAAAAATAAAGTATGCAAAGACTCACTACTGGGAACACACAATCTTTTATTCCCTGCCTTCTCAAGAAACAGCAAGCCGTCTACCATCGTAAATTCGTCCAAAGTCTTTTTGTCCTTTGCTTGGAATCTACGGATGATCTCAGACATAACTGGATCTTGCTGATAGGCATCCACCAATGATCGAGTTAAGTCGCTAGATATGCCAAACTCAGTTACTAGTGCGCTCAAATAATCCGCCCGGCGAGATAACGCATTAGCCACTTTGTTGTACTCTCCCTTGATTGGATCAAGTTGATAGTCATACATGTCTATCACTTGTATCCAGCGCTTGAGTGCGTCAGAGAGTACTGACTGAGTCTTGATCCAGCGCAAGGTCTCATGGTCAGATCTGACGTAGAAGAATCTGCCAAGGAGATAGTGTCGCCAATGTACCAGCGCTCTATATAGGGCGTAGAGCTTGCGCTCATAAGTGGATTTAGCTAGTTTTTGGGATGACATCTTTTTGCTCATATACTCGATAGGTCTCAACTTGGGCCGCTCCTTTTGCGCAAGGACCGCGCCTATGCCATATTGGCTGGCGTCTGTGGTCACGACAAATGGCTTATCAGGATCAGGAAGTTTAAGAACCTCATTGTGTGTCAGGGCATACTTCAGTTTCCTGAAGGCCGCCTCACACTCTTCAGTCCACTCCCAAGGGGTGTCCAGTCGAGTTAGATCTGTCAATGGGGAAGCTATAGTACTATAGTTTTTCACCAACGGACAATAGTAGCCCGTCATCCCCAAAAACGATCTGACCTCAGTAACAGTCTGAGGTCTGGGCCAGTCACGTATGCTGGCCACCTTGGCATCATCTGGCCTCAATCCATCTGCTAAGATTTCATGACCCAAGTACAAGATCTTGGTGCGACCAAACTCGCATTTCTCCAAGTTAACCTTGTACTGGTGTTGTCTTAGGAGACCTAGCACTGTTTTCAAGTGCTCAGCGTGCTCCTCTACAGTCCTACTAAAGATGAGAATATCGTCGAGGTACACGACGATAAACTTGTCTAAGTAGTCATGAAAAATCATGTTCATCGCGTGCTGGAACGTACCAGGTGCATTGCATAGTCCAAAGGGCATCACCACAAACTCGTACAGACCATACCTGGTCTGAAATGCGGTTTTGTGCTGATCCTTAGGCCTAATGGCAATTTGATGGTATCCGGACTTGAGATCTATCTTGGTGAAGTACCGACATCCTTGCACTCTATCCAAGAGATCGTCGATGTGGGGTAGGGGCTCCGCGTTCTTAACGGTGATGGCATTGAGGCCCCTATAGTCAATGCACATACTCAAGGTACCTCCCTTCTTCGGTACGAATAGGATTGGAGCGCCGTAAGGGGAGGTACTAGGCCGAATCCATCCCTGTGTTTTTACGGCCTCCCCTTTCTCAGAGACAAATACTAGATACATGCCCTCCTCGCGATTCTGCTTATAATAGTTATAGAAGGATGACGCACACATGCACCCGTAGTTTTCTATCAGACTGCTAGCTTTGAACTTTTGCAATCTAACAGATCTACTGTTGGGCGAATCAATACCTTTCTATCCCAATCAAACTGCGGTTGAGCGACCTCGAGGTAGTACATACCTAGGAGCATATCAAAGGGCAGTTCGTCGCTAACCAGAAAGGAGATTTTATGACTCACTTCCCCTCCTCCATAGGAGAAGGTGCAGACTACGTCCTTGACATAGTCTTTTACCAACATTTGGTGCTTGTTGGCCAGCGTAGAAGCTACAGTTCTGCTAAGCCGCTGCACTTGGTCCCCTAAGCGCAGTCTATCCACACAAGCACGACTAATGAAATTTCACGTAGAGCCTATGTCTGCGAAGGCGCCCACTTTTTGACCACCTACATCAACTTCTACCACGAAATGTTCACCCTTTGGACCTCTACTTATCTTCGCCCAAGAGTCCCTAGGGTCCTTCCCTGATCACTCAGTCTCTAACTCCTCTAGGGCCTCAGACACATCTCTCGAACAGAGCGTCGGTGGGTCTGAATGTATCTGTGGGGCGATACGTGGGTCTCTAGCCTTGGCCAACGCCTGAAGTGGGGAAGGCAACGTTACCACTTCAGCGCGAGTAAGAGCGGCTAATGCTCCTACTGGCCCGAGGTGTTTCCCTGCGAAGTGCTCGCAGAAGCACCGCCAGAGTTCGAAGAAAGTCCCACCACCGTTGGTGAGGCTACCCTCGTCAAGACTTTCTTGCCTCTGCACGTTCGAGACGTGTGGCCATAGTTGCCACAGTTCATGCACGTACCCCTAGCAACTCGGTCCCTCCACACCTCATACTCTAAACCAAGTTTTACCCATGCGGGTGTTCCTTGGTCGCCCTGACCCGTGGACCGTACTACCTTCTTCTTCCCGGTCCCCCTAGCCTTTTCCTTGATGGGTGACACGACTCTCCCATCCGAAGTCTCACTAGCCCCATCGTGCTCTGTCACCTCCCCAAGGTCTGGGAAACTGCCAATCTCTGTCGTTTGACCATCATGGTCCACGAACATCAACGGACCCTTCTTCTAGTCCTGGGGAAGTCTCTTCCTACCATCATGAGATACCTAATGCGCGGATCCCAGCTTTGCCTCTATTTCCAGAGATTTCTTACTAAAAGTAGCGAAGGTGTGCTGTTCGACATAGGCCTCATCAACCAGCTTGGTCCTTACCTCTGTAGGTAGGCACCTTAGGTAATCCGTCAGGAGAACCTGCTGGTCAAAACGCACACCAGGTACCACGAGTAAACGTTCTACGATGTCCGTTAGCTCTCTAGCATTCTTGAACCTGCGGGAACAAAGACTGTTGATAGCATCGGTGGCCTTCTGAGCCCCCTGCGGGTCATGCCACCTGTTATACACGGACCGTACGAACTCTTCCAATATTTGGGCCTGTGCCCAGGCATCGAAGTTTTGACCGTAGCCCTGCTGCTGCACTAAGCCATTCAACCAGCGGGGTGCTGACCCCTCTAAAAAGGAGGCAACCATTACAACTTCTTGCTCTGGTCGGTGAGCTTGTGCCTCACATAAGTAGGCACAATCCTCACCCAGGTGTCTAAGTCCTCATCCTTCTTCCTATCGCCAAAGAAGGGCTTGGGACTCATCAAAGGTATTTTGGGCATCCACTGCATAGGTTGCATGGGCCCAGGGGCTTGCTGCAGCGGCTGCATAGCCACTGAAACAGGTTGTTGCACACTAACCTGGCCCTGGCTTGACAGTGGGACTGTAGTGACCACTGTCGTAGATGGTACGGCTGAGACTCTATGAACCGGACCACTAGTTGCTACTAAACCACCTGGATGGGGCATGCCAAACATAGGAGAGAAAGTTGGCCCTGTGGGTTGCGGCATCGATGAAGGACCCACACCTGCAGGGGGAACTACAGCAAACTGTGGCTGCCTCATCATTGTATGAGGAGCCCGAAGTTCAGTCAGGATTTGTTTCTGGCCTGCAACCAATTCGGCCAGCAATTCCTGTTGGACATTTTGCGCTTCTGCCACTGATAGTAAGGCATTACGCAGCACACGGACAGCAAGGTCCCATCTAGCCCTTCCAGTCTGCCTAGCTCCTGCACTCTACTTCCTAGTCTAGCCTTTCTGAGAATTGCTTTTCTTCTCCTCTCTGCTGCTTCGTCCAACTGCCGCTTTAGCTCATCCTGAAGTTCTTCTGCTTGCCGGATTTCTAAATCCTCCGGCGTGAGTTGAGTCTGCTGGCTGACTCGCAAGCTAGCAGTCTCACTAATGGACCCCTGAGAGCCACTCTGATTGACTCCTGACGAAGTGGACTGTGAAGAGGTAGCTGAAATTCTAGTCCTGGCACTATCCTCAACTGCCCTCACTCTCCTTGCCGCCGCTCTCTCTCTAGCCTCTCTCCGCAATCTTCTCTCGTCTCCTGGACCTAACTCCAAGAATGTCAAGGGTCGACTACGAGCAGTCCCACGAGTAGTCCTACAGTCGTCCACTAACAACTCCTCCTCACTAGTGCTTGCATCACTCATGAGCTACAGTGTGTGTGATATGAACTAGAATCCACACTGAATCCTACCTTAGCCTGACACACAACCGATTATGAATCACAATTAATTTCGGTCGGATGGAACAAAAACAGTTAGGTGATATAGTAATCAACTAATGTCAGATCCTACAGGAAATATCATATCTATTTTTAGATTATCCTAGAACAGATTGCTATACAACAAAGATCTAATCTGTCTGTAGTTGTCTGTCAGTTGTTAGTCAAGTCTGTAACAACTAGATAATCAAAAATAAAAATAACATCTCTTGTTGGAGATGTATGCTTGATGGCAGATTGTCTGTTGATTGCCACTGCGAACAGTTACCGGAATCCCCCCTCCCCCTGTATCCTTCTTCAGTGGTCACTTTGTGTCAACGTCCTGAGCATCTGGTTGAGCAGCGTGTCTGAAGGTGTGCAATCCGGCCCACCCCTGTGCCCCAAGTCAACGCCTAACCCGCCAGCCCCTGCACTTTATTTACCCTCGCATGCAACAAGCCTTACACCCGGTTGATCTGGCTGATCAGGAGGGATTTAAGGAGAGCCCCCATCTCCTCAAGAATTATTTAACGTCGCAGACAGGACGACGATCACAGTCAGATTCAATACCGAGTCCCCAACCAGAAATATTTGAAGACGGTCTGGTAAGCGTCTGTCAAAGGGCTGGCATGCCCTGCATGACCTCTATTGCGCAAGCAGCAGAACCAAGGACTTGCAGCAAAGCATGCGTGTACTAGTCCCAGCGGGTTGGCATGGTGACCGTGACCCGAGGGCTTCGTCCAGGGCCCTTCAGAGGCTTCGCCCGTCTCCCACCAGCTTGCTGCCCAGGAAGAATGTTGACTCTCAAGGTTGAGCGCTCGCGACACCTCACATCGAGAGGACTCTCAAGACAGAACTCACTTCCTCACGGTAAGAAGTAACGAAGAGGGTAGATAAGGAAGAGAGCGACGTACCTCATAAATGCTGCCCCCAACCACAGATTTCTCACCGGCAACCTGATGTGCAATTATGATGACCGGTCTTTGCCTCGACACAACCAACAGCAGAATGCAGTTCCACCTCGGCTTAATATGTCACATCAGCGAGCTCTCATCATCCAGCATACACCCCGTATGTCACCACATAGCTCCCTGGCGCGCCCACTCTACCCTGGGCCGCCCAATGTTCAACGCCAATGACTTATCACTGCCCCACACCTCATGCGAAGCACCAATAGCTATTGCGAAGAACCAATGAAGCGCAATATGAACCAGCTCCGATACCAAATTGCAAGGAATATAAGCAACAGCGAGATGACAAATCCAGATTACACCATCACATTAAAGCCAGATAGTCACACTGTGTCCAGAGAGCAGCATTGCACCAATAATACACGAATGCAGGACTTACTGAGGACGTGTGGAGAGACCGTTACACCCGGCAGGCTTGTATCCGTTGTGGCCAATATGGCCATAACCAATTCAAGTGCCGGAATAAGAAGGTGACGGAAAAGATCCCGCATACGATGGGACAGGCATCGGTCTCCTCCGCTTCCCCGGGTAGCAATGTCGCCAGCAGTTCTAGCACTGCTCCGGGAAACACGTCGGGCCAGTAGGAATAGTAGTTGTTCCTGCTAGGGTCGAGGTGGTGGACACACCCTCACTATCTCGAGAGATGGCCCAAGCTACTGACTCAAACACATTCGGACCAATCGCTCCTCTGTTCGAGGATGTGTTTGAGTCCTGAGGGGAGCTAGAGGAGGACTGGTCTAGATCGGACCCGCTAGCTTCTTGGACGGCCA
Organism: Chara braunii; assembly: GCA_003427395.1. NCBI lineage: Eukaryota > Viridiplantae > Streptophyta > Charophyceae > Charales > Characeae > Chara > Chara braunii. Next base: position 5,073,801 of record BFEA01000007.1, on the reverse strand, counting down.
TAGCTAAAGCTCCTAAGGGTGAGTTGTTTGTCGGCTAGGTGAATATAGGCGGCCGCAAGGCCGGGGCCTTTTGTGATACTTGCTCGACGAGGAACTTCATCAGTCGCGCGTGCGTTGAGAGGCTGCACTTACATGGGCGAGTGCAACGTCTTAGTCGACCTGTGGAGTCGACCTGTGCCAACAAACAGCGCATGGTAGTCACCGACTACCTCAAAGACATTGAGTGTCGTTTCCCGTGCGCGGGAGGGGAACTGAGACATCGAGTCTCGTTCCTAGTCAGCGATGATCTCCCCACGGATATCTTGTTGGGTTTTTACTATCTTTCGGTTGCACAACCCCAGTTTCACTAGGACCGAAAGGTGGTCAAACACACTTTGCCCGGAGGGGGCACCGCCAGAATACGAAAGTGCAAAGCTAGTAATCTGATAGAGTCCTACGGATGCATGTGTGCAGCCGCATTTTATAATTATTTTAAGCAAAAACTGGAGGAGGGTTTATACTTAGTTTATGTCTCTGCAGAGGGCGAGCCGGTGAAAATGCCTTCAGAGATAGAGGGAGCGGTCGCTAGGTACCCTAATCTATTTGAAGAGCCGAAAGGGGTTGTTGAGAGGGAGGTCGTCCACGTGATTGAGATTATCCCAGGGTCTAGTATTCTGAAGGGTAGGATCTATCGAATGTCTCCAGCTGAGCTCGATGAGCTTTGCCGACAATTCAAGGAACTCATAGAGAAGGGTTGGATCCGGCCTAGTGTTTCCCCTTACGGATCTCTTGTCTTATTTGTACAGAAGAAGGGAGGAACCTTGAGGATGTGCATTGACTATAGGGGCCTCAATGCCATCACTGTGAAGAATGCAGAGCCCCTACCGAGCATCGATGACTTATTGGACCGAGTGCAAGGGTCTCGGTACTTCAGTAAGATGTCCGGGTACCATCAGATTGCAATCCGGCCCGAGGATCAACACACAATAGCTTTTCAGACCAGGTACGGTCTGTACGAGTTTGTGGTGATACCTTTCGGCCTTTGCAATGCTCCTGGCACCTTTTAGCACGCCATGAACCTGATCTTTCATGACTACCTGGACAAGTTTGCATCGTGTACCTCGATGACATACTTATCTTTAGTAGGGCTGTCGAGGAGCATGTTGGCCATCTAGACAAAGTCCTTAGTCTCCTCCGGCAGCACCAGTTCAAGATTAACCGACAAAAGTGTGAGTTTGGCCGCATCCGGATCTTGTACCTGGATCATGAGATTTCCGCGGAGGGATTGAAGCCCGATGATGCGAAGGTGGCCAGCATTCGTGACTGGCCGCGTCCTCAGTCTGTGACTGAGATGAGGTCCTTCTTAGGGATGACCGACTACTACTGTAACTTTGTAAAGAACCATAGCATAGTGGCCGCCCCTTTGACAGACCTGACGCGCCTTGACACCCCTTGGGAGTGGACAGACAAGTGTGAGGCTGCTTTCAAACATCTGAAGCACTCCTTAACACACCATGAGGTCTTGAAACTTCCTGAGCCTGACAAGCCATTCATAGTAACCACGGATGCCAGGCAATATGGCATTGGTGTCGTGCTTGCGCAGCAGGAGGGGCCAAAGTTGAGGCCAATCGAGCACATGCCCAAAAAGATGCCCTCTCAGAAGTTGGCTAAGTCCACCTATGAGAAGGAACTCTATGCAATCTACAAGGCGCTAACCCACTGGAGGCACTACGTCCTTGGGAGGCTCTTCTACGCCAGGATTGATCATCATACCCTGAAGTGGATGAGAACCCAACCACCCACCGAAGGCACTACCTCCTTGGGAGGTTCTTCTACGCTAGGATTGATCATCATACCCTGAAGTGGATGAGAACCCAACCAGTGCTCTCCGATGCGCTGAAACACTAGATCGAAGTCATTGAGCAATATGACTTCGAACCCCAGTACCTCAAAGGGAAGTATAACAAAGTTGCTGATGCGCTGTCTCGTAGGACGGACTTGCTGGGTGCACTGATCACTGAGTTTGGGCTTGTGGACAATGTTACTTGATCCCTGGTGGAAGCCTATCGCGAGGATCCATTTATGTCAAAGATCATACGCAGACTTGAAGCGAAGGACAAAGTTACTTCTGATGAGTTTGTAATGGTCAATGGCCTGCTGTTTCTCGAGAAGGCTGGGTATAAACCATAGCTACGCCGGACCACACACCGGACCGAATCTGGACCCCGGACCCCCAGTGCCCTTCCGGACTTCTGGGAAACCGGAATATTCCGGAATATCCGGACCGATCCGGATCCCCTGTCCAGATTCCGGTCCAAAGCCCCTATATTGTCCGAAAAAAAAAGAAAAAGAAAAAAAAAAAACAGTTGTACTCCTACTCCTCGTCATGAACTTTGCCTCCTATCTCGTCCTCCTCTAGTTCTTTTCCTATTGCTCCCCCTCCTCCTTCTCGTCTGTCTCTTATACACATCTAGATGTGTATAAGAGACAGGTTATGGGTTGCTCGCGTAGATAAGCCCTGTTGGTCTCTGCAAGTGACTCTTACGACTTGGCTGCACTACTCACAAAATGTGCAAAATCAGAATGAATCGTCCTCCTCTAGTTCTTTTCCTATTGCTCCCCCCCCTCCTTCTCGTCGTAGCTATGGTGTAAGGGCTGTGTGTGTGTACAGGGCCTAGCTACGCCATGTGCAAATTAGTGTTGTGGCACATATGTGCCTTTTTTTTTTTTTTTTTTTTTTTTAAGGGTGTGTGTGTATACAGGGGAGAGAGAGAGAGAGAGAGAGAGAGAGAGAGAGAGAGAGAGAGAGAGAGAGAGAGAGAGAGAGAGAGAGAGAGAGAGAGCAACCTCAGCAACGGATCCCCTTAACACGGCTCAGATGGCCCATGTAGGCTATCTGAAGGGTCCTCGCAGCCATGTAGGGCAATCCCCCCCCAAAATCGAGGCAGGCAACCCATATGAAGTAGAGCACGAGCTGGCTGAATGTATACTCAAGATTAGAGTTCAGGTCTGTGTTTCAGCAGTTATGGGTTGCGTGCGTGGCTAGGCCCTGTTGGTCTCTGCACGTTGTCGGTGCGAATACTTACAAGGGTATCCGCCCTGGTCTTTGCAGACGACAAAAAATAGCTTTGGTTTAAAGTCTTGAGTCTATGGTTTACGTTGACTGAGTGGTTGACTAGAGTAGAGAGTGAGTGGGCGCGTAGATTGAAGGTGCGCATGATCTCTTTTTCCTTTTGATGATTGTGAAAACCGGCGTGGTCGCCGACCAAATTTTTCTTTCGGATTAAGCCAGGATTAGAAAGATTATGTCTCGTTGATTGATGTACTCGCCTATGATCTATGCGTACGTACGGGGAACAACATTGACAACAAGGAGGTTTTTGAAGCGTCTTCGGTAGGCCCGCAAGTCGCGCGGTGTCCATTTATGTAGTCGTCTGACAGAGCCAAACCCAGACTTGGGCTTAGCATCAGTGGTTACGGCGTTCGACTTTCATTAGAGAGTTTTAGGGATCGAGAGGCGACGACGCGGGATATCAAGAGTAGCGCGAAGGGGCCAAGGGATTGAGAGCCCGACAGGGCTATTCCCCTTGGTTTTGCCGTTAGGCGGCGTCGGAGCGGTGGACGCGGAAAGTTTAGTGGGTGTAAGATTAGTTGGCTCTGGGACGTTTCAATAGACTGGTGCGCCGCATGGTATCCGCTCATATAAGCTACCGCCTGTGCTAGAACCAGCCTTGGGTATAGCACTATTGGTTACGGTATCTGACATTGGTCCGGGAGATTCTGGGATGGAGGTGCAGCAGCGGCAGCGCGCGGAGTATAGGGACAGCAAGGTTGAGCCTAGGGGTTGAGCGCCCGACAGGGCTATCCCCCTTGGTTTTGCCGTAAGCAACGTCAGAACGATATTAGAGGTTCTTTTTCTTTTCTTGTCGTCATGTTCTGACGATGAAAAGTTTCTAAACATTGTTATTATTATTTCTTTGTCGCTATTGTATGACTTTATGCTTTGACTTCCCGTAAGTCGGACGTGACACCGGCCACGGGTGACCGTCGCAGCAATGGAGGACCTTGAGCACGCGCCTCCTTTGGCGGGCCGTCTGGGTTTTCACGTGTTCGAGGTGTTGACGAAATCTCTCTATCCTAAAAAGGAGTTCGACGTGCATGCGAGCCGGTGAGTGGTTAGCCCACGGGCCAGACGAAAGCCTAGGTGGCGGAGCCCTCTGAAGCTTACCGCACGCCACCGACGACCTGTTGTGAGAGGTTTTTGGCGTGGGCGTGCCAGTTCCGGCCCGAAGGATAGTGGGTAAATGCCCGAGTAGGATGGGCAATTTCTGGCAAGGGCCAGCCAATAGCATCTGAGTCGAGCTTCTTCTATAGGCTGGTCACTATGCCCCCACTCCGGTCCCCTCCCTCTATGAACAACAACGGTCTTTGCTCAATGCCACTCGGGGGGGGGGGGGGATCAGTGGCGTACCTCTAAACAGGCGGGCGTCAAACTTCCCTATGGAGGGCTTTCGAACCGCCTGGTAGGCGGTTCCCTCCGAAGCGTCCCGCAGGACAGCTGAAGTTGTTCCGCTACTGACGGAGGCAGCAGTAGGAGATGAAACAAGGCGGGCGGCTGCAGGTATGAGGTGAGTATAGGAAGGGAGACGACTGGGATTGTCGGACAATAGGACCAGGCCATTAAGGTAGCGGGGCAGTAAGTGCACTATTCGACAGACTTGGGTATAGAGACAAAAGACTAGTCGAACCGTCTAGTAACTGGTTCCCTTCGAAGTTTCCCCCAGGATAGCTCGAGCTGTTGAGCAGCATTACCATATAACTGCGGGATCAAGCGCTGCGACGTCGGGGTTGAAGGATTCGGCGATTTCGGCTTCCATAATCGCCATCCTGCTGATCAGTGCCCGTTGCGGTGTCTGGGTTAGCGCAGCGACAAGAGACCGGGGCGAGGTAGAAGAGGGAGCGAATGAATCCGGACTTCAAACCGCGACGGGTACGTGCAGAGTGGAGTCGGAGATGGCCGCTGGGAGGGAGACAGGCGGGGCGCAGCGGGATACGAGCAACTCGCTTGATTCTTCACAAAATCGGGCGAGCAGAGGGATGATTTTGGGGTTTCAGGCTAAGGCAAGACCGATGGCGAAGTTAGTTTTGAAGGATAATTAGTAGAAATAAATTTAATAAAGAAAGAGCCTCCGCGGAGCTATGAAGGTGTGAACGAGCAGAGCAAGATTAGCATGACTCGCTCGCCTCTCGGAGGGAACGAGTGATTGAAGATGGGATTATGGAGTTTCTAGGCTGGGCGAGCTCAAATCTAGTGTTAGTTTAGGTAGAAAGTTAGTAGAATTAGAGTTAGGAAGGAGAAAGGAGCACTACAGAACGAGGAAGCAAGGAGGCAGTAAGCAGGGGCCAAACCTGGACGGTAAGTAGTGCTTCGTGCGTTCGGACAATGGGCGCGAAGGAAAGCAAGCACGACGGGAGCAAGAAAGGACAACTCACTCGATTCTCAGAGGAATCGAGTGAGAAAAGAGACTAAGGTGGGGTTTTAGGGACGGGTGAGTCCGATTTTGAAGTCGGATTTAGCAAAGAGTTAGTACGGAAGGAGAGAGAGAGAGAGAGAATGAGCCGCGCGGAGATATGGAGGAAACTGGCTATGGTGGGGCAGAAAGTAGTGTCTCTCTCCCAATTCGTAATTGAAATCAGGCGAGTAAAAATGTGAAATAGGGGTTTTTGCCCCGGGCGACTTACATGACAGGGTTAGTTTGAGTGATAGGTCAGTAGAATAGAAGATAGAGGAGGAAATTGGTGCGCGAAGCTATGGCAGGGGAAGAGATCGATTGAGTAAAAGATGGGAAATTCTACTCGAGTCCCTGTGGAACCGAGCGAAGGGAGGAGCCCAAGTAGGAGAGTCGAGGTTGGGTGAATCTGATGGCGGTGTTAGATAAAGGTTATAGTAGTGAGTCTTTATGGGTTGCGATGTATGGCTTGCGCGGTGTGAAGGTAGCGCGGGCGCACGGGGCAGAGAAGAGGGTGGCGGAGTGAGCGAAGTTGGTCGGGATTCGAGCCAGGTGCACTTAAATGATTGGAAGGATGGGATCAGAGAAGGGATTTTGACGGATGTGGACGTAGGGACGGGCTGCGTTCGGTTGAAGCAAGAAGGAAAGTAAATAAGGATCAGACATTGTTTCTAAGCAAAGCAGAATGGTGTGGTTGCTGTGTTTATTTTTGAGGGTTTGTCTGTCTAATTTGTGAGGCCAAACATTGTTTCTAAGACGAATGGCTTGGTCTACCTATTTCTTTTAGAGTTTATGATTGAAGTTGGACATTGTTTCTAAGCAAAATGGTCCAACTTTATGCTTTTGTGTGTTTTAAGATAGACTGAAGATTGTTTTTAAGCAGAATGGTTTAGTCCTTTGTTTTGTTCTGAGGGAGGGTTTTTGTGAAAGGCTAAGCATTGTTTCTAAGCAGAATGGCTTAGCCTGAAGCCACACATTATGTGCAAAGCGGATATACATTGGAACTACTTATCTATATTTGCATGTGAACAGACAAGTAGACATTGTTTCTAAGCATAATGGTCTAGCTTAAGCCATATTACTAAAAAGATGTTTAAACAATTCAGGGCGACTAGGCATTGTTTCTAAGCAAAATGGTTCAGTCGCATGCCCAAAAGAAGAGAGAAGTAGTTGTGCAAATTGTTTGTGCATGGCCTAAGGCAGGCTAGTCATTGTTTCTAAGCAGAATGGCCTAGCGTCATACCATATGTAAGATAGGGTAAAGGGTTAATCTTTTGAAGGATCAATGAAGTATCTTATGTGAAAGCAACTAGGGGTTTTGGTGAGAGTACTTATTTGGTGGTATGTGCTTGCTTGTGAGTTGGTTTGAGTTTGTCTATGGATAGGTAGTCGTTCTAGATGCTCACCATGTGCTGAAGCGATAGGAGTTTGTTCAAATTTTGTCTTTCATAGTTAAGTTCATTCAGACTTCATATTTGGCTTTGTATAAATTTTGGAAAGTCACTTTCGTTGGGGGAGGTGTTGCCAAAATTTCTACAAATCTAAGAAGTTAGTCAAATTTATCTTTACCAAATTCAATTTTTGTCCTAGTCATATATTTGACTTAGCCAAAATTTGGGAGGCCTACTTTTATAGGGGAAGTGCTGCCCAATTTTTTACTGAATCAGGGAGTTAGACAAAGGTTGACTTGTGAAGTCAAAATGAGTTTTAGAATTCATATTTAACTTTGTATAAATTTTGGAAAGGCACTTTCGCTAGGGGAAGTGCTGCAAAAATTTCTACAAATCTAAAGAGTTAGTTTAATTTTGCTTTTTGCAAAGATCACTGTTTGTCTTCAAATCATATCTGACTTGGTATAAACCTGGGCAGCTTACTGTTTGTCTGTCCGCCTATCAGTCGCAGCTCAGTCCGGGGAAGTCCGAGACATTCCGGTTGTCAGAGGCAACCACACTCACAAGTACGGGACCCAACACCTGAGTTGACAATTCAAGGCCCCAGTGGAGTAGAAAAGTCTGGCAGCAACCAAACATCTACGCAATATGCTTTCGTGTTGATGTAGAAGCGTTGTTTGGGTCTTCTGGGTTACTACAGCGGATGAACAGCGCAATATAGCTCGAGTGAGAGATAGAGTGAGAGTGAAGCGACCGGAGGCATTCAGAAAGGCAGAGTGCAGGGCCTGTGTGAGCATAGTGTAGGAAGAGAGAGAACAGCGAGTGAGAGAAGAGTCTTACCGTACGTTGTATGTGAGCGACCATAGCTGCAAGCTTGAAGAAGACAATTGTGTTTACTTGCGTTGATTTGCGAATTTGAGTAGAAATGTACAGCAGCGACCAAACATCAACACAATTTGCTTCCTTGTTGGATGCAGAAGCGCTGTTTCGGTCTTGTGTGTTACAACAGCGGATGAGCAGCGTAGTGTAGCTTGAGTGAGAGATAGAGAGAGAGAGAGTGAAGCGACTAGAAGGCATTCAGGAAGTTAGAGTGCAGGGCCTGTGTGAGCATAGAGTAGGAAGAGAGAGTACAGTGCGTGAGAGAAGAGACTTACCGTATGTTGTATGCAAGCAGCCATAGCTGCAAGCTTGAAGAAGACAATACTGTTTACTTGCGTTGATTTGTAAATACTACTTTTGAGTCCATATCACATGTTTGTTTCGTTTGTGTTCGGACTTGTGTAAGAATCATGTGAAAGTGTGCAATGCATTTAATGTCAATTGAAAACAAAGAAAAAGAAGACCAAAAAGTTGAAAAAGTAGCACTTCTTAACAGGGCAAAATTCCCAGGCCGCTGGCAAGGCCTAGTTGCTCAGATTTCCAGTTGGCTTTGGCTGCCTGCTTGGCATTCCCAATCCTTAGAGTTGAGAGCAAAATTAATCCTTAGTATTCCTTACCAATGGCAGCAAGGGGCTCATTAGTAATAATTATGTAAACTGTGATTGCTATAATAACTATAGCTGCATAGCATTGATGTCAGAGGATAAGTAATTATGATAATGAAAATCAATTTAAAACAAAAACGAAATAGAGGAATGGACATATGCAAACAACGAAGCAGATTTGTTCCCTTGCATTCCAAAGTGTTACCGACACTGATCACATCTTTGCTGTGAGTGACGGCACGACAGGCTGACCTGTGTGCTAATGTTTGGCTGTGCCATTATTGGGTTGCCAAATTCCTTCAAATGCTGTACAAAGGACCAGCCAGATGGCCTTGAATACCCAGCTGTCGAGTCCAATTGGAAGATTGCTTAGGAGGATGGGAGTGAATTCCCATCCTGGTTTTCATGATGTCCTGACCTCTTTTTGTTCGTTCATTTTCAGGTCTGTTGGGAAAACTGCTATGAACGAGAGGTCCTCGAGAAGCCACTGCGTTTTCACATTGAGAATCACGGGTGTGAATGATGTGAGTTCCTCAAACAAGCACCATGTGCTAACATAGTGAATGAGATTGTCCCAATTCTGTTCACCAGAATTAAGTGCTTCGAAATCAATCCTGCCATGAAGTTCTAAGTGTGTAACCATGCCCAATGCCCATTACTGACCAGATCAGAACTGAATAAACTCTCTTATTAGGCATCACATATGGAAATCCTTCAGACATAGCTGCTTTTGGAAAGGCCAAGAGACATCTGCCTTGCAATTTTTTTGCATTGTCAAATGTAGGTGGTCGATATGTGCAGAAAGCTTACATTGTGATATTTTGTTTCCGATTCACCACTCAGATTTATTGAACTTCTCGATCTGCTTTGCAGGGCACAGAACAGCAGGTCAATGGAGTCCTCAATCTGATTGACCTTGCTGGAAGTGAGCGGCTGTCAAGAAGTGGTGCCACTGGTGAGCGATTGAAAGAAACTCAGGTGAGGTTCTTCATGTAGCTGAAGGTCGACGTCAAGGTGACTTTACGTGTTTGGGCATGTCAAATCACCACAGGTGGTGAACATATATATATGGGAAGCTTCGCCATAAATGGCATCCAAGCAATATCATTACAATATGCTATAGCCAAGTGGGCCTGGGGCACCTCGTCATGTGCTGAGTTTTGCCTTTTCATGTGTGCTGTGGGCCTTTAGATCTTTGTGCTGGTGGCAGGGATTCAATCTTGGTGTGTTCCGAAGGCTTTCCTTCCCAGTGTTTGTCATTGTATTTGCAAAAGGGACACTTGTCCGTTTTTGCTGGGAGCCATCCCAGTGTTTGTCATCACATTCACAAAAGGGGCACTTGTCCCTGTGAGTCCACGATCGGCGGTGATCTTGGATTGCAGCCGTTCATCCGATCCTATTGAACGGGCTGTCCTTCAAGAGCGATGTTGTTTGTTGCTTTTCCATGTCAGACATGTCAGAGGGCGTTGCTCTTCTCTTTTTATTTGTCGCGTTCTGATCTCTCTAGGATCCAGGAGCGGGGTTTCAAACCCCGTTTTTTTTTCCGTTTCCGCATCGTATGCATGCACTTGAACTGCAGATGTTTTTGTGCACCGTGCTTGTTTTTTCCTTTTGCGTTTGGGCAGCCACTGTCGCCAGGGCTTTGGCAGCAGCTTTCCGTTGCACGTTGCTACCGCCTGAGCGTCTTGTTTGGCCCGGGCTTGGGCGGCGGCCATGGCCACAAAAGACCTGAGTGAAAAGCCCCGAGCGGCCAAAGAAAAGACCAGCGCGGAAAAAGCCCCACAGCTCTGGCAATGGGCTGGGCCAAAAAAACACCTGCCGCAAAGGAGCTGTGCGAAAAGCTCCAAGTGCGCCCATGCACCCACTCACAAACACCTGCATGAGCCTGCTTTTGACCCAGTTATTGGAAGCTGGGGTTTGAGCCAAGGCACATATCTTGAAATACCAACAGACAGATGACACAGCCATGGAGGTAGACGGGGTCCCTGTCTCAGTTTGGGGAGCCCTTCAACCTGAGCCTATCCCAGGAACGCCTTTTGAGTTCCTTTCCCCCCCCACCCCCCCTAAACCACCAGCACCTCACCCAAGCAAACTTGAGAATTGAAATCGCGTCAATCCAGGTTCTTCTGATGAAATGTGCTATCAGACCATAATTGCTGGTGGCGCCAGCAAGAAAAGAAAAAAGTGCACTGCCGGTGGCTCGTTTTCAGGGCAAAGCCGCATCGGGAATAAGAGTCTCAGAGGTACTGGTGGTTCTCGAGCTGTTCTTTATTGTGACAAGTCGGACCCGCCGCGGTGAAGCCACGGCTGAGAAGCGGAGAAGAGATAAACCGGCAAAGGCGGGCCAAGTCATGCGGGGAGGGCAGCCACGATGGAGCCGTGGGCGTGGCGAGGCGGCGGAATGGACAGGGTTGAAAGTAAACCAAGGGTCCCTCTCATGTATTCAGCACACAGCCGGGAAAAAAAAAAGAAAGGAAAAAAAGGAAAAAAAGAGAGAAAGACCAACCGCCAAAGCAAAGCTATCGAGAGATTTGTTAGCTCTTGGATTGAATAGGACTTATTATACGCCTTAGGTTTTGTGTTTTTGTTTGGGAACGGATAGCTAAAAAATCACAAGCTTCATATAATAAGTTAGATGTCTGTATAAGGTCAATTATATGAACTCCTTGACGTTGATTACTGTGGTCGGGGCTCTGCTTGGCCGGAGAGCCTTGCTCAGCTCGGGAAACGCTGGGCCCGGTTCCCAGCATATAATAATAATTGTCGTTCTGTTAGAAAAGAAAGGGAAAAAAAAGAAGAAAATTTCAAAGAACAAGTGGACCCGCCGCAGCGGACGTTTGTGAAACAACCCAGCCATCAGTTGGACCCCATCTTTGCTATGTACCCGTACGGGACGCTGCCCAACTTTGCAAAATGCCCCGGCAGTTGCCAAGTGTTCGTAGGTGCAATTGCAAAAGGCCGAGCAAATTTACACACCCACCTGACAGGGGCATAACACAAACATGTCAGCCCAAAAGGTCATTCCACAACTTATGGGGGTATTTGGAAAGTTACCTCCCCCCCACAAAAAGAAGGAGACTCTCTCTCTCTCTCTCTCTCTCTCTCTCTCTCTCTCTCTCTCTCTCTCTCTCTCTCTCTCTCTCTCTCTTTTGCCCACCTCCTTCCCCTTGTGCGACCTCGCAACCTCCTCGTCCTCCCTGGTGGCCCCCTCCTCCCGCTGGCACAAACTCCTCCACCTAGCACAACCTCCTCCTCCCACCGCTGCGACCTCCTCCCCCTTCCGCACGACCTCCTGCAACCCCTCGTCTGCATTGCGCGACCTCCTCCTGCCCCTCCCACGATTCCTCCTCCGGTTTGCACGACCCACTCCTCCCCCTCCTCGGACCTCCTCCCCCTTGTTCGACCTCCTCCTCCCCCTCGCACGACCTCCTCCCCGTCCTTGCACGACATGCTCTTCCCCTCGCAGATTGTGTTCGGACCTCCTCCTCCCCCTAACAGCGGCCAAGGCATCAGCACGTCGTCGGATGATTTGTAAATTAGAACTATTTTATTGTTGGCACCGCTGGATTCGAACTTTTCGCCGTGTCTACCCCCGCGCACATTGTGTTCGGACCTCCTCCCCCTCACATCGGCCAAGGCATCAGCACGCTGGCGGATGCTTTGTAAATTGGAATTGTTTTATTGTTGTTGTTGTTGTTGTTGTTTTTTATTATTATTATTTTTTTTTTAAGGCTAATTCTTTCAGCCCAACCAATTCAATTACCTGTCAAATCTGGACAGCACGGCCTTTCAGGCCTTTTTTATTGTCATTATAGTATTACGTGCTCAAGCCTCCAACGAGGGAACATGCGGGAGCTGCACCCACCAGCAGGATCGATACCTGCCTGCTACAGCAGGTAGACGATACCGGCCAGGGGTCAGCCGGTAGCATCAGGACCGAGCTTCTTCGATGGGCCAGTCACTGTGCCTCCCCTCCGGTCCCCTCCCCCTATGAACATTAGCAGTCTCTGATCAATGCCACTTGGGGGGACCAACGGCATATCTCTAGGTGGCGGGCGCCAAGCTTGCCCAGGAAGGTACATGAGGCCAATGGGGATTGAACCCAAGACCTCCTGAATGCCACTTGCGTGCCTTACCAACTGAGCTAGGCCGCTGGATCAATACTGTTTTATTGTGGTTGCCGCTGGATCAATACTGTTTTATTGTGTTTGCCGCTGGATTCGAAGTCAATTCAACAGTTTCATGTGTGCATCAACTGAGCAACCTGCCATAGTGCAAAATGAGGAATCTTCTGCAAGAACATAGGAAGATACACTGCGACGGACACACACAAGGAGCTGTCAGATGCAAACTACATGTATGTGTGTGTGTGTGTGTGTGTGTGTGTGTGAGAGAGAGAGAGAGAGGGTACTTCCATCGATAGGATGAGCAAAATCGAACGAATCTACCGCTAGAACATGGAAATGTACACTGCCACACTTATGTATGTGTGTGTGTGTGTGTGTNCACAGAGTGAAAGCACCTGCTGGAAATCGGGTCCAGCGTCCCATACACAGAGTGAAAACACAGACTAAAATTAGGGAGAATCCTGCCAGCATTGATTGCTCTGGGACCCAGAGGATTAACTGAGCAGGTTGTGTCAGAACAGGGAGGAGCCTCTTCACCCCATGTCGGGCGCCAGATCACTGCGTATACAAACTGGTCCCTCCCTTGCATTTGCAGTCTTGCTTACTCTGCTCCGTACCATTGCATGTCCACCACAGCCAGCTGATGAGGGGGAAAGGGGTCGGGGAAGTCCGCAGAAGGCCGTAACGGGACCTCTTGGCCCACCGTTGTCCAATCTTTAAAACAAAGCTGGTAGTCCTTCCTGATCGGATCCCGGTTCCCGACTTGGTTGTCCCCTTCGCCTTCCGGGATTTTGCCGCCCTCCCATGTGATGGAGGCAATTCGGCCGCCATTCTCGCCGCCCAACCAGTCCCCCGAGAATTTTTGGATTGTTTGTTTGATTTCATTCCTTGTTTGGCACAGATCTAGCTGGCCCTTAACCTTCTGCCATTGCGTCATTAGTTCTTGCTGTATAAATTGTCTGATCATGTCCGTCATTTCCTCCCCCGCTATACGGACGCCCTCCAAAGTGTGTATGCAGCGTCTTCTCCAGATCGCCCACATAACCGCCCTCCTCCCTATTCTAAACATGTTCTCCTCAAAGGTACTAAGTGTGGGGGAGGTCCATGTCTCACACAGTATCGCCCTCCAGTCCCATGGCCARTTCGTTTTGGTGTCCAGCAGACGCCAAATTCTGTCCCACCATCGCCATGTGAGAACGGACCCCGGGCATTGCAGGAAAATATGTTCTATGGTTTCCGGAATCCTCCGGGAGGGGAACRCCATGTGACACGACTTGCACCRTGGGAGGGCAAGCCCTCTTTGTTCCAAATAGGTGCGATCTATTAACCAGTCATTGGTGGGGAGGCAGCGGTGTTCTATCTGCCACTGCAGCGAAGCTAGCTTCGCAGGTTTGGCCCTTGTAAGGGAAAACCATCGGATAGGGCGAATCACTTCAGCCCCAACATTCAAGTGGGACCTCCAACGGGTTTTTACTATATCCTTCAGATTTACCCTAGGGCGCAGCAATCGAYAAGTAGCCTTCWCAGTCAGGYCGTGGAGCTCCCGGCTCCGTGATCTCGGGGATCTGCGCGGGGAGGGCCATTTCCACTCCTCCGGATCGAAAGGGAGGTCCACGATGCAGGTCCCCGGCTGGTATGCTATGCAGTCCTCCTTATCACACAGAACCCGGATCCTACTCAGATCAGAGTTTCGGCACCATCTCGGCGCGGCTGGGGCCCGTTCAGTTAATCTGTTGTCATTTCCTTTGTGAAAGAGATTAATCAGCGATTTGTCCGTGCGTGTTTCCACTACCTTTCCCACACACTCTGGCTCTCCGGGGGTCATTACCCAGTCCCCAGTCTTCAAATTGGGTCCCTTACGCAGAATGCGCACCCAGTCCAGGGGGATCGCAAAGATCAACCTTTCCGGATTATCTCCTAAGTTGTGGCAGTGCTTCAGTAACGTCCTCATTTGTGATTCTGTTTTCCAACCCTTATTTTCTGAGTCCCAGTTGTCTTTAACTCTAAATATACCCCTTTTGACCCAGCTGTTCCACGGGGGGTCCGAACTACGATACACTCTTCCGTTTCGGTCCGTGATATTTCTATTCCCGAACACAGGTTGTCGGACCACCTCCTCCCATCTGGTTGGCCTAGGTATTTCTGGCAATGGCAGTTGACGCCAGGCTTTCAAGCAATGAATCCAGAAGTCATCTTTTGTGATGTCGCTGCGGGCCGCATCTCGGTTGGTAAGGTCGCTGCGGGCCGCATCTCGGTTCTGATTCCTGCCTGCGCGGGAGCGCCGCGGCAAGGGCCAGAAACGGTCTTCCAGCCAAGTCAAGGGGTTTACTGTTCGAGGGGCTTGTGGGGCAAGACGAGCGAGTTGTTCCAACGCCAGAGCTTGCCATGGGAGGTCTTGTGCCAACACCAGTCTCCTGATCCACTGCACCATCAGCGTTGTGACAAAAACGGGGAAAACAAAAGGTAAAACAAATAGTTTTATTCCGGCTTCAAACAAGAGGGTGCTGTGGGAGGGTATACTAAGAAAGCGGCCCATAGAGCGCCCTGCGCATTGTGCGCCCCTGCACCCAGAGGTTTAATAATCTAGGCTGGGCCGCCGCCCGGCCGGGCGGGCCCAGGGGGGTCCGCCCAGGAAATCCAAACGGCCCAAAAACCCAGCAGGGAATTATATATATATATATATGTATATATTAAGCCGGGGTTTTGCTGCGCTACCCTAGAGGACCCCGAATCTGCAATAAAAAAGTGAACATGGGGGGGGGAGCGGGGGTGCTGACGGGGGGGCTCTCTTTCTGTCTCTCTCTCTCTCTCTCTCAACGGACGATCCATCATCTGTTGTGTGTGTGTGTGTGTGTGTGTGTGTGTGTGTGTGTGTGTGTGTGTGTGTGTGTGTGAGAGAGAGAGAGAGAGAGATGAGAGTTTTCCATCGATAGGTTGAGCAATTCATCGGCCAACAGGTAAGTCTCTAACCCCTCGGCTGCTCTCACGCTACTTCCATCGATAGGATGAGCAAAATCGAATGAATCTTCCGCTAGAACATTGAAATATATACTACTACACGTGTGTGTGCGTGTGTGTGTGTGTGTGTGAGAGAGAGAGAGACACTGAGAGAGAGAGAGGGCACTTCCATCGATAGGATGAGCAAAATCCAACGAATCTGCCGCTAGAACATCGAAATATACACTACTACATGTGCGCCCTCAAGCTGAACAAACAAGTGCCCTTGCGGGTCACACACACACTCAAGCTGACAAGCACTCAGACAGGCATGCAGACCAGCAAGCACACACACACACAGACTTAGAAAACTCAGCAACAAGCGGGAAACTCAGCAAGGCATACATTCCATGAGCAAAACCTAGAAATCAGTTGTGTGTCTCAGTTCGTGTTTGGCAGGTCATTACACCGTAGCAGTGAGTTTTGCAGAAATTTTTGGTACAGCATCAGAGGCTATCTTTCGCTCGTATGCCTTAGCAACACGAGGTGCGTTGCGCAACAGTTCCATCTTTGAGATCCAATAGAGATCATCCAACGGGTGATACATGAAATGAATCTGGTACTGTATGTTATGTCGTTCCTCAATCTCGTGACTGCCATTGATTGCACAAGGGATCATGTTCTCACTATATTTGAAGGTTTTAGCGTTGCGATATATAAACAACTTAGATGCATTAAAGATTGGGTACGTGCGCAGATGAGGAGGCACGACAATTACGTATGAAGGACCGAACTTATCATCGCCAATCACATCCAAGACTAAAGATTGGGTATGTGTGCAGATGAGGAGGCATGGCAATTACATATGAAGGACCGAACTTATCATCGCCAATCACATCCAAGACTTCCCACATACCATAATAGAGAGGGAGAAGTTTGTGTGACACCCCCTCTTCTTTCGAAAATTACATCTTGACCCAAACATAACTTCCCACTTCGATAGTCGGAGGTATGCGTTTCTTATTCGCATGATGGATCATCGCGTGTTGTCGCAATGGCAACCTTGAGCAAGCCATCATACTTGGTGTTGAAGCCAGGTCTGCCAGGCGTTAGACCAGTCGGCTCTTCGGGGAATACGTAGGAGAGCGGATTACGAATATGGCAACCGTAATGCAACTTGTTTGGGGTCATGCCGGTGGAAGAATGGAGGAAGTTGTTGTACAACCCCTTGACCGAATACAACTCTTCATCCTATGTTTCTTGATCCGGAATAATTAAGGCACGAAGAAGTTGAAACACAGTCTGATTAATCTCCTCAGCCAAACCGTTGGTTTCAGGATGTCGATCGGATGTCATGCTCAGTTTGAGGCCAGGGAGTTGGGACGTGAAGTCCTTCCGCGGGTCCCGGTCACTGACAACGGTTTTTGGGGTCCCGAACTTCATAATGGACTTCTGGTGGAACTCGCGGATCACAAGTTCAGTTGGGGCATGAGGTGGCAATGGAATTAGATTCAAGAATTTGGAAAATCGATCAACAATCACCGTCACTTGTGAATATCCATTCTTACTTGTCTTTCCCATGTCCCTGAAGTCGATAGAGACAGACTCTCCGGGACCGTTGGGAATGGGAAGAGGTTTAAGCTGCCCCTTGGGCTTTTGTCTTGATGGTTTAATTCGTTGACAGACTTGACACGCAGCCACAAACTTCTCAGCAGATCCTTTCATACCAGGTCAATCAAACTGTTGTAGTATTCCGTAGGTCTTTGCCATGCCGAAGTGTCCACTCCGATCGTGAGCCAAGTCCAAGAAGTTTGTGCGGAGAGGCTCATGGTTGGGTACACACCAACGATCATTCTTTTCGTAACGTCGGAAAACCAGACCTTAGCATTAATGAAAATCAGGTTGAACGCTGGGGTCAACCCTCAGCTCCTCAAGGAGTGGACTAAGGTCCGGATCCTTGGCAGTTTGCTCCACAAGTTCCTTCTTCAGTTTCTTCTGGAGGTCATAAGAGTTCAAAAGGCAAGTCATATACGCGGGGTGGCGAGACAATGCATCAGCAACTCGCTTATAATAGCCCTTTTTGTGCTTTAATTCAAAGTCAGTCAATCTCATGGAACCAGTGAGTCACCGTGGGGGACAGGGTGGTTTGCTCCTTGATCGATTTCAAGGTCTCATGATCGGAGAAGACCTTGAAACGGCGTCCCAAAAGATAGTGCTTCAAATGGTTCAATGCTTCGTGCAGAGCATAGAGCTCGCGCATGTAGGTGGAAGTGGCTACCTTTTTGCTGGGCATGCGTTTGCTGTAGTATTCGAGCGGCCACAAACCATCACCATCATGTTGTTGCGGCACTGCGCCAATCTCATACCGGCTCGCATTCGTAGTGACTACGAATGTGATTTTGAAATTTGCAATGCGGAGCACAAGATAACTTACGAAGGCCTCTTTCAAGGCTTGAAAAGCGGTCTCACATGTTGCATCACACGTGTAAGATAAGTTTTTGCTTGTTAGTTTGGACAACGGGCGAGCAACAATAGAAAATTGGGGCACGAACTTCCGATATTATGATGCAAGACCAAGAAAAGAACGCAATTCGCGGACGTTCGCGGGTTGAGGCCACATGCGTATGACCTCAACCTTGGAAGTGGCTACCTTTTCGCTGGGCATGTGTTTGCTGTAGTATTCGAGTGACCACAAACCATCACCATCATCTTGTTGCGGCACTGCGCCAATCCCATACCGGCTCGCATCCGTAGTGACTACGAATGTGATTTTGAAATTTGCAATGCGGAGCACAAAATAACTTACCAAGGAATCTTTCAAGGCTTGAAAAGCGGTCTCACATGTTGCATCACACGTGTAAGATACGTTTTTGCTTGTTAGTTTGGACAACGGGCGAGCAACAATAGAAAATTGGGGCATGAACTTCCGAT
This sequence comes from Chara braunii, assembly GCA_003427395.1. NCBI lineage: Eukaryota > Viridiplantae > Streptophyta > Charophyceae > Charales > Characeae > Chara > Chara braunii. Next base: position 5,055,442 of record BFEA01000007.1, on the reverse strand, counting down.
ATTATGATGCAAGACCAAGAAAAGAATGCAATTCGCGGACGTTCGCGGGTTGAGGCCACATGCGTATGACCTCAACCTTGCTTGCCTCAGGCTCAAGGCCTGCAGCAGACAACCGGTGCCCAAGATAGATGACATTGTCTCTCCCGAACTTAGATTTTTAAGTTGAGATGGAGCTGCGTTTTCTTGAGGATGGCGAACACTTCCTCAAGGTGCTTCATATGTTCCTCGATCGATTTGCTGAAAATCATAATGTCATCCAGATCCACAACCAAAAATCGATCAATCTATTCGTGGAGGACCTTGTCCATAAGACTTTGAAAGGTGGCTGGTGTGTTCGTGAGACCAAATGGCATTACAGTGAATTCGTAAAGCCCATCCCGTATCTTGAACGCAGTCTTGTGTTGGTTTGTAGGAACGACTTCAATCTGGTGGTATCCAGACTTGAGGTCAATTTGGTGGTATCCAGACTTGAGGTCAATCTGGTGGTATCCAGACTTGAGGTCAATCTGGTGGTATCCAGACTTGAGGTCAATCTGGTGGTATCCAGACTTGAGGTCAATCTTGGAAAATACCTTGCACCCACTTGCAGCATCAACCAAATCATCTATGTGCGGCAATGGGTAAGCTCTTCCTTGTGATGCGGTTTAGGCCGTGGTAATCAATACACGTACGAAGTTTGCCTCCTTTCTGGGGGACAAATAGAACGGGTGCACCAAATTCAGATTTAGTAGGTTTAATCCATCCCTTGTCGATCATCTCATCGATCTATTTTCGGAGTTCCTCCAACTCGCCGGATCCCATACGGTATACACAGCCCCTTGGGGGAAAAGCGCCTTCGACCAACTCAATCGTGTGTTTGACCGATCGCATGGGAATTCCATGGGGTTCAGCCACAACTTTCGGAAATCGGTCGAGTAGGCTTTGGATGCTTGTTGGTATCGGCAGGGTGAGGGATAAAAAAAAAGGATCACCTAGATCAGGTCGCAAATTTTTAGTAAAGGAAACCGAATCTGAAGTAGACTCATTTGAAGTAGAAGTAGGTGGAGAAGTAGAAATACTAAAAGCAGGCACATTAGGCAAAGTAAGATTTGTAGTAGCCGCAAAAGTAGAAGGAACGTAAGGAGGACGAACAAAAGCAACATACAATTGTTCTTCCTCCTTGTGCTTGCGCCATTTCTTGCAGAAATGCATTGCATTGAGACAAGTCAATTGGGATCCGCTCTTCTTGTCTAGTAATATTGTGCGTTCATTTCCGAAAGCATCATGCACCACAAAGAGATCAGCCTTCCACTCAGTCCATTTGCATTGGGACCGTACCCAGCTCAATCCAAGAATTGCGTCGAAAGGACATTTATCAAGCACATAGAAGTTGAGTGCATGTGTGACTGTCTTATCTTTGTCAAAGGTAGTGCGCACACCTTTGACTGCATGCGTAGAGGAGACAATTTCTTTGTTGCCTACTTGGGTCTTGCAAGGGGCCTGCAACTCCACTTGCTTCATTCCCAAGCCCACTTTGCGTACCCCGTGTGGAGACATGAAGTTAGTAGTTGCGCCACAATCAGCTAAGACACTGAGGTAGCGGTGGTCAATGAGAAACTTGAAAAAGATCAACTCCTCTCCCCCTTAAGCATGCCGCTGTTTCATCTCAGCCCAGTGCTCTAGGTGATAGTGGAAGTTGACCATCTCAGACTCCTTCCAAGGCTGGACATAGAGAACATCACATGCGTTAGCCTTGGAATCAGCAGATGATGGAGCTTCAAGAGAGGACTGTTGATATGCGTCAGGTTCAGTCTCGCTTGCTATAGAAGGTGTTGATGTCAGCTCTATGCCCGATTTGGGTTTCCTTGCAACCTATAAAACCTTTGGACTTTATGATTGGGTTTCAGACAAACTCCCTTCTTGATCCTAGCCTTCCATTCACTTTCGCTGATCTGGAGGTCTAACCAAGGTTTGGTTGCAGCATTCTCCGGTTTGGTTGGGATCTTGGCTCCTTTCGGGAATGGGACATAATTCTTCCCTGAATTCCGGTTTGGTCCCTTCACATTGGTAGACTTTCTAAAGGCATTAAGTTTCTCTTCGTCGTTGTTAATATCAGATTCATGAGCTGAAGATGAACAGGCTATATCAGAGTCCTGCTCTTGATCATCATCAAGAGTGGGGTCATCTACATAGGCCTCCTCATCAACCTCCAGTAGGTCATGCATAGCAAAGCGGTTGCTGCCTCTAAACCACTTGCCGCCTATAGGCTTTTTGTTGCCTGTTGTGGAAACGAGGTCTTGTGCCTCGAGGGTGACTACATCCTGCATGAGGGAGAGCCAATCCATATATCCAATGAGATTTTTGCCTAGGCGATGTGTGTAAGCAGTGGGAACCGCACCTTTCACAACATCCATGTACTTAGACGGTATTTGTACCGCCTTTCTGTCCACGTAGGGACTCCTATGACCGACACCAACAAATGTTGCGTTTGAACTTGAGGCTGCAACAGTTGTAAAAATCCCTACGTTGTTACTTGTTGCATTGGCAGCGGGTCTGCACCTATTGTAGGTTCCGATTGAACCAGACTTAGAGACGAAGAGGTAGAGGCATGAAGAGGAGCAAGGACATACTGGTTAAGAACATTTGAGGCAGAAGGCAGAGGAAGAGAGTTTGGGATCTGGGCCTGATGCAGATATGCTATTTGCTGCATCTGATCACTGTGCTCCTTTGCCATATCCACAATTTGCATCCGCAGTTCACTTAACTGGTCAAAAAGTTTAGCGATCTGACTAGGAATTTCACTGAGTAGGTGACAGTCTATGAGAGCACGCAGATATGCGACTAGATCTTTCTTGACCTTAGTGTCGGGCAAGGAGGGGACTGTTTTGGAAACAGCCCCGTGGTTCGCAACAACGGTTTTCGGCTTTTCCTCCTCTGCCTTCTCTTCTCTCTCCAATGCCTTGTTGTAGAGGACTTGGAACAATAACTTGTCCTCATCGTTGGCTGCATCCAATTGGGCCTTTAAGACTACGTAGGCCTTTACAGTGGCCATGTTAGAACTACCGGGGTTCTCAGGCATTATGGAAAAAGACTCGGCAAGTCTTTTAAGATGAGTTCTTTTTCTCTCCCTTCTCTCTCTCTCTCTCTCTTCCTTTTGTCCACAAGTCTCTACAGACATGGAAATATGAACTCAGAAAAGGAACAACTGAAAAGCTCAAGGAAGAGAAGGTAGAACTCCTAGCCGGAGCGGCATTACATTTGGACTAGAAAGCAACCATACGACAACAAAAAATAATTCAGATGAGAGATCTGATCTAGCGTCTGAGCCTGATCAGACCGAATACGAGATCCCCTTGAGTCCAATCTGATCAGTTCCGTGGACGTACAACAAGTTCAGACAACGAGTAACAACATGCAACAATGAAGAATTGAGTGGTGTATAAGGTGTGAGTCAAACTACGGACCGTGCGGTCAAAGTATACAAAAAATCTCAGTCGAGATCCCATCGGTTGCGAGTGCTCCAACCAAAGAATAAAACTTTGTGTCCCATACTGAAAGAGAATGATCTAACGTCAAACAGATTTGGGCCTAAGGGGACTTTCTTGCGTGGGTCTGGTCCCACAGGGTACCTGGAAGGTCCCAAGTAGGTCGTGACCAAGTCCCAACCAAGAAGAGTCCCGCATGGACCTACGTTCTGCCTCTACTGAACTGGAAAACAAATTTCAACTTCAGAACGAACCTACAGTCTACATCTGTTCAAAGACAAAGAGACAACGCATTGTAGGAAGATATGGTGTCCAAGGCAAGATACCTCATCTCTTCATCCATCAAGTGAGAAAAAGTTTGCATACTCAGATTCACAAATAAAGACTACAGAGGAGTAGAAAAAGAAACCCAGAGTAACCCCAACAGGCAATCAATATGTTGAAGAACAAAGTAGCAACTTGCAATCCATAGATGCATAATGGTTGCTTTCCTCAAGCTCGCCTACTTGAGGGAAGCCCTAAATTCGCCAAGTGTCTCCCTTGAGTGCCTCTCACTGTCACCTCTCCCAAATTGTAGCACAAAGTCTTCTCGAAGTGTCTCGCCACTCCAAACTTACTCTCACACAAAAGCCCCAACACGAAGGAAGGAAGGAGATAAGTCTGAGAGAGGAGAACAAAGGGACAAGATGAATGTAAAACTCCCTTGGACATACGCAGGGAAGGAGGAGAGCATTTTTCATTGTGAGGCGGTGATGGACATGAACCTGTACGCACTGTTGATTCCATATTGGGACTGCGTACTTATGGCGAGTTCGTGTCTAGGGGGAGATGCGGCAAGCTTTGCAATTTCGTTGATGAAGGAGGCAGGTTGTACCTCAATGGTGCAATACTCACAGTGCATTAGGATAGAGGACGTTTTTAGGGCCTTGAAGGACCTTTCCTTTCTTGTCGCCATCCCCATCATCGCCACCATCTACACCCCCGCCAATGATGTTAATCAGTTTCTGAGTGAAGATATCGTCTAATTGGCGTGCATACTGTAGGACCCTATGGTCCACTTGGCTAGATGACGCACTAAGGTAGTTATTCCAGATGCCCTTAAACTCTTCCTAGTGTTGTTCTACCTTTCTAACGGCTCGTTGAAGTGCAGAGAGTTCATGGGTGGTATGCAGCAAAGTGTCAGTCAGAATGTTCCAGCGTTCCAAAGTTTATATTTGTTTCCCTTTCAACTCTTTCAACAATGTCTGGAGTCTCTCCCCTTCCTCTCCTCAAATTCTTTCCTTCTTGCAACCAGTAACTTTTGATTGAGTTCCCCTTTTTCCTCCTCAATCAGCAACTTCCTTTCCTCTTGATCCCTTGTTGCTGCCAACTTCGCTACAAAACGATCCCTCTCTTAATTAGTTTCTTCTGGAAGCTTTGTCCAGTACCCAAAATTTTCCACTTAGTCCAAGTCCTCAACCTGCTGGAGTCTCAACTCCGCAGCATAGCTTCTCTCCGCCACCTCCTCTCCTTCTGGTTGGGCTCGTCTCCTCACCAATCCTCCTCTTTCTTCTTCTTCTTCTCCTTCCTCTTCTTCTTCAACTTCTAGCTCCTTCTTCTCTCTTCTTCATTTCTTTCTCCATTTTCTCTTTCTCCTCCTCTAGTTCCTTCTTAACTTCCTCCTCCTCCTCTCTTTTTTTCTCCTCCTCTTTCTTCTTCTCAGCCATCTTCCGATCAATTTCTGCCTGCTGATCTGTTGTATATGGCTGTGTTGTCCCACCAGATCTCATAGTTACACTCGTGATGCATGTCCGGTGGAATCCTAGAGGAAACAAGAAACGGAGGAGTGAACCCCATAGCACGAACAGGGTCAACATAGCTAACATTGGGTAGTCATCCATGGTTACTAAAGGCACAGGTATGTAGCCTCCACCTCCTCACCATGCAAAACTCACCCTCAACACTTAAACTACCTAATCTAGATTGGAGTCGGACCTGAGTTCTTCCCCCCCACAGTGTCACTACAGCTACCCTGTCAGGCTGGTTGGCAACCAGCAGCTTATGGTCAGCCAGCAAGGACCTCAGGAATTATTTAATGGCGCAGACAGGACGTTGTGCCCACCAGGATCTGAAGGTTCGCTCTCAAGACTTATAGCTCCTAACTGCGTCAGCTCCGGTTTTGTTACATGCCAGTCAAACCGGTCTTAGGGTTAGACGAGTTGTTTTACGAGCGCTCGCCGCTCATGCCCATCCTCCCTACTTTACGGGTGATACATCCAGTTGCCGAGCTTCTAGCCTAGACACGACCTACTTCATAGACATATGTCTGACCAGATGCTGACTCAAGACAAAATCAGATTGTCACCAAGTGTTCTTTCCAGCAGCAGCAACACCAAGATGTGGGAAGGTACCAAAACACTTCCGCATTCATTAAAGCAAATACAGGGCTTAGGGGGCGATGCACTTCACTTGTGAACGTTCCTTAGATGAATCTCCTCGACGCTCCTCGCATGCAGGTATGTGATCACCATCCCCCAATACTGGCCACTTCTTCTTCGGCCTACAGCCCCTATATCAAACTCCCAACCTTCACTCACCGGCCTTAATCATGCCAGCATTCATCACCAGCGGATGGAGGGAGTTACCAGCTCCGATACCAATTATTGCAGTGAGCCTCTCTGCTCGACACCTTGCGCACACACACACACATTGAGAGATCACACGAAATCCACGCTGGAGTCCAGAGATGCAAAGTCCAGAAATGCGCAGCTTAGAAATTCCAACAAATTATCACATTAATTTGTTAAACAGTTTCGGAGAACCAGTCACCAAACTCTCAACAGCGCAGAATTCAGCAACCCAGCACCAGCACCTTCATCTAAGGTAGGTGACTCTCTTCTCTTCCTGGCTCAACCTCTCTTTCTTTCTCTCTCTCTTCTCTCTCTCTCTCTCTC
>BFEA01000007.1:5023102-5033761 GCA_003427395.1 Chara braunii | reverse complement strand
GGCGGGGGGGTGTTGTCTGCTTACTCGCGCATCTTTAGAGCAAGTGCATGTGAAGCGAACAGATGTGTGAGCACTTTTGCTCAAGCACACACTTCATTGATGTCTTGGTTTTTTACTGGCTGGCCTGGGATTTTTCTTCTGGTAACCTGTCAAAGACTCGTGTAGATACACATGGGTCCATGTGCCTCATCCGTGTGCTGTTCCTCACTTATTTTTGCTATGCTTTGTGCATTTGCTGTAAACTGTTGGGCAGCTCTAGAAGTTGTATTATTCACCAAACAGAATTTGTCCTGGTCTAGTCTGGCCAGCTACAGTATTCGGGCCCTCCTCACCCCAAAAGACCCTCCTTCCTATATGCCTGGTCTTTTCTGGGTTACGGACAGGGAATAGAGTCCCAAGAGAGGAAGAAGACGACAAACCAGAGGCATTCCCCCGGAAGAAAGTTCCACCCCTCTACTCTATTGGACAGCCTTAAACCACCACCGCCTCTGATCCTCATTTTGCTTCCCCACTGAAGTGTCACTGCGGTTTTTTCTTTTTTTTCTTTTGGCTGTTGCCCGAGCCTCTGAAGAAATTGGAATGCTGCATTTTCAACTCTCAACGTTGCCTGGGAGACGTAGTGGTACTGTGGTGGTTTAATCAAAGATATGGAGAGAGGTCATGCCCCGAAAACTCCAGCACTCCAAATCATCCCTGGACCTTGACTGGTACACCCTTGAACTGTTGAAATACAGACCCAAGTTCGAATCCAGATGCGATCAGATGAACAGAACCTACCTGGGGACGGTCAGTTTAATGATGATATCTCAAGACCGTCGTCATCCCCGGACATTGACCAGCAAGGACAAGACTCGAGGTGGCTATCTTGGGTGGCAAGAGGGGGTACGGAGGGTTCAGCGACATATGGAATGTCGGTCCGAGCACCGGGTTAATGAGCCTTGGATACGAGAACACCTCAACGGTGCCGACAATCTGAATCGCAACCGGGGATGCATCGTGAGAAGCACATCTCTTGTTCAAAAAATCAGGGTAGTGGGTCTTGGGCCAAAGACTAGTTTTCAAAAGAACTCAGCATTACAAGATGCTGAATGCGATCCAATAGAATGGGCATGTGTGAAGCTCCCCAGCTATAGATGGAGCCTTCAGTACAGGGACCCACTTTTTAAGAGGGGATGCTTTTATTAACTTTTTAAGTGGCCCCCCCTGGCCTGGAGTTTTTGTGAAAGAAAAAGGAAAAGAAAAAGAAAAGAAAAGAATGGCCACAGTAGACCAAAGCAGGCGGTGAAAAAAAAAACAACCCTAAACCCTCCCATAAACGAATTCTCAGTCGAGCTACCGTCTTCCCCTAAATAGAACGGACGGTTATTAGTGCTGTATCTATAGACTGAAAGTTGCCCAAAATACAGCTTTAACGACCGTATGCTCTACCCGGGGAGAGACGATAGGGAGGCTACGCACTTCTGCTGAAAACTAGAGACCTTATGCCAGCAATTAAACGAGGATGGGCGAGACTAATACTTTCAGAGTGAGAATACGATGGAGAAAGTTCAAGATCATAAGACCACATGAGTTTTATTATTTGGCTACATATCAGGAGGAGGAAGAAGGACCACTGCGTTGCATGCTCTGACTATGAGCCAGGAAGATTTGGTTCGTTGGCTAGTAAGATGTAAGGAAGGTATGGGATACGGGGCAAGAGCATCGGCTATCCATGATGGAGCCGCGTATGAGACCCCAGGTTTCTGGAAACCCAATTCAACTTCTCCTCTGGACTAGCTATCCTGCTGAATTCGGCAGCCAGAAAAGGTGCGCTTCGGATTGGTACGCAAGATGGCGATCTGGGCTATCTTTAAGATAGAGGCAGGCAGGATTACTGCAAGGAAAATGAGCAATAGCGAGAATACAGAATCCAGATTGCACAATCACATTGAAAGCCAGAAAGTTCCACAGTGTCCAGAAAGTAGCATTGCACCAATAATACACCAATGGAGAATCGTAGCACTGAAACCGAATGTCAATGAGAGCTTACTCTCGTCTCCACCAACATAAGAGTCCAGGCCCTTCCCCCTACTTGGCGCTCGGCGCCCAGACTACTCCCACACAGCCACTGTCTGCCTAAGAATTGACAATGCAACTGTTGACGTCAGCAGCCACTGAAGTACACGAGGATGTCACCCAATGCAGACCGTCGCCGATACCAGGTAGGAGCCCTCACATCATCATCCTCATCTCTCTCTCTCTCTCTCTCTCTCTCTCTCTCTCTCTCTCTCTCTCTCTCTCTCTCTCTCTCTCTCTCTCTCCTTCGTCTGTCTCCCTTGTCTTCCCTGTGTACACCCGAAGACCACCACTGCGCCTTGCTGTATGTCCAAGCCCAGCCAGCTACGGAAGCTGGGCTATGGTGCTGCCCTCAGCAGTGCCCTTCTTCACACATGACCGCACGTGCACAGCACCTTGCCCCAGCGCAAGCAACAGCACGGGAGCAATCGCTCCAGCAGCGCTGCCGCAAACTAGCAAGTGACCGAATGCGCTGCCAGGCAGCGGACGCTTTCTATATGGAAAGAGTCTGGCCTGGCCTGCAGCCTGTCTGCGCTGGGCCAGCGCCCAGAAGCTTCCGGTAGGCCCCAGGTAGCTGGGCCTCTGCTGCTGCTGCTGGGCCTCGTTCAGTTACGCCTCCCAACTGTCTGTGTATGTTGCTGCGAAAGTGGCCCAGTGCCTGCATTTCAGAAAAAGGCCTAGAAGGCCGTGGAAAGTATTTGCTGCTCGGGTCCTGGTTTCCCTCAACCAACTGACGCGACACAACTGCCTGAGCCCCAAATATGAAATTGACAGCATTCCGCCTCTGGTGATTTGTTAGGCCCGTCTCCACTTAGGGCGGGCACACTTGCATAAGGGGCTCCTTAGGCTTGCTGAGAAGCCACATCCTCGCATTACGCTCAGTGACACAAGGAATGCTGGAGAAAAGGTTTGGGTAGGGACCAAAGACTTCATCGAAGCGAAAATTTTCTGCACGTGGAGAAATGTGACGTGCTTGTCCAGAAAACGCCAGACTCAGAGCCGAAAATTGCGTGCAAGGTTTAGTCATGTTGGTTAGCAACTGGCAAGGTGGGAGCCTCCCAGGTTTTCAGAATCCAATGGAAGAACTGGCACAGCTCAGAGACGACAGGCAGTCGTTTGGATATTCATCTGCTAGAGCTTCATCAGGCCTTAGCATGGATGTGGAAAGACAGAGGTGGCCATCGACCGATGATCAGCAGAGAAACGGGGAAAACTGCAGACCAAGTCTTCAAGCTTTTCCATGCACAATTCTGGCATTTCAACAAACAAATTTGACAGAATTCTCTAACCGAGTCTGAGAGGAATATGAGAAGGAAAGGTCAAGGTGAGAGTCAATCCTCCCTCTTGCAGAGCGATCAGTGCTGATCGGAAGTGTGAGTATGTGAAGGTTGTATTCTTATGACTTGCCAGGGTCAATGCTCCATCTTGCGGATTGGTCGATGCTGACAAGCGGTCCTTCAGCCTGATGGAAGGAAGCAGTGGAATGTGGCAGTCGTGTTCTTATGATTTGCCAGGGGAAAAGTAACGGAACTGAAGCTCCCCAGAATGGATTCGGAGTGAGGACCATATGGACCTGTTTCAGTTTCAAGAAAAATGTCCTAGTTCGTCTCAGAGTGGAACTGTTGCCACACACTATGCTAAAAATCAGGTTTGGTTGTATTTTGCGAGAATCTGAGTCCTCGGCAGGCCTGAGGGGCCCCTGCTGCATCTGCGCCCGCCCTAAGTGAAGGCGGGCCTAATAAATCATGAGAGGCCCTCGGCTGTCAATTTCGTATTTGGGGTCCAGGCAGTTTTCGTCGCGCCAGTTGGTTGAAGGAAACACAGGCCGAGCAGCGAGGAAATTCCACGGCCTTCTAGGCTTTTCCGAAAGCACAGGCCCTGGGCGAGATTCGCAGCCTCATACGCAGACACTTGGGAGGCCCAACCGAATGAGGCCCAGTAGCTGCACCAGAGGCGCAGCATCCTGGGGCCTACCGGAAGCTTCTGGGATTAGGCCCAGGCCAGCCAGGCTGCGAAGGCAGACAGGCTCTTTCCATATAGGAAAGAGCTCGATGCCTGGAGTGGCATTCAGGCACTCGCTGGCTGGCGGCAGCGCTGCTGGAGCTTTCGCTCGCGTGCTGGCTGCTAGCGCTGCAGCAAGGTGCTGCGCACGTGCGGTCGTGTGTGGAAGCAGGGCGCTGCTGAAGGCAGCGCCATAGCCCACCAGCCTCCATAGCTGGCTGAGGGCTTGGTTGTACAGTGAGGCGCAGGGGTGGTCTTCGGGTGTACTGAAAGAAGATGTGGGTGTAAGAAGAGAGAGAGAGAGAGGATGATGATGATGATGATGATGATGATGATGATATGAGGGCACATACCTGGTATTTGCGATGGTCTGCATTGGGCGACATCTTCAAGTACTTCGTGAGCTGCTGACGTCAACAGTTGCATTGTCAATTCGTAGGCAGACTGTAGCTGTGTAGGAAGTAGGCTGGGCGCCGAGAGCCAAGTAGGGAGATAGGGTCTGGACACTCATGTTGGTGGTGGCGAGAGCAAGCTCTCATTGACATTGGTTTTCAGTCTTACGATTCTTCATTGGTGTTATATTGGTGCATTTCTGCTTTTTGGACACTGAGATACTATCTGGCCTTCAATGTGATTGTGCATTCTGGACATTGTCATCTCGCTATTGCTCATTTTCCTTGCAATTTGCTTTCTTTGTTGTTAGTGGTAGGACGGGCAGCTTCTGTTGTCAGAGTGGAGAAAAGCGGAGAGCGGTTGATGGGCCTTTTTTGGCCAGGTTTATGGGGCCCGTTGACCTTTTGGACCCGCTGCCTGAATGTGTCCATACAAGCTGGACCTGCAGAAGTAAACAGGATGTGCAGGAAATCGGCACAGGCCTTGGATCTAAAAAATCAGATCCGTGCGAGCGCTTCCCCAGCCCTAAACTGTGTCGTCCTGTAAACTACCAGTAGTATGTGGCAATGTGCGCATGATATTAGGGAATCAAAACAACAGAAGGGGGCTGTTGTTCTATGCAAGCTGATGGGCCCCCTATCTTGGGGAAGGTTCAAATGCGCGCAGCAATTTCTCTCAAACACCCGAGGTTGTGTTGAGTCTTTTGTGTCATGCTCGAGGGGAATGCAGTTGTCATGATTCACTGATATTGTGTCAGTGAATTATCCATCATCATCACCATTGCTTGACCTTTTGGGTTGTCATCCACCTGCTTGCCTGAATGTCCCCAGCTGAACACGATGGGCTCGTCTTTGCTGTGAGCCATTTGTGGTCCTTCAGTATCATTTGTTCAGCATACCACGATCTTCGATTTTTCATATTTTTAGTTTAAACTGCTTTCCTTTGCCCCGCCAATTCTTATGCCCGCCTTTTTGCCCAAATGTTTTGCACCGTTTCACCTCAAGCTGCTCCTTTATATCTGTAGATTACATTCTTGAGCTCCTTGTAGATGACATTCTTTACATTTGTCTTTCAGGAGGCGCTCCATTGAAACAAGAGTTTCAGGTCCTTCCCTGCCATGCTTGTATGACCCCTTCGGCTCCTCCCTCAGATCTCAGTACTGCTCTATCAACTGTTGTATCGTCTCAGACCCACTCTTCGTCTGAGTGGTTTGACTTCAGTCACCAACGTGATCCATAACCCTTATTTTGGGTGCTGTTGATTGTATTTATACACCCCGGTTCCCAGCCATGTTGCTCCCTACAAATAGATTGGAGCATCGTCCTTGGGAAAAAAAAAAAAAAAAAAAAAAAAAAAACAAACAAACAAACAAACAAACAAACAAACAACATTTGTCTGAAATTCTGAATCGTGTTTTGGATCCCCTTTTGCGTAGTCACATCACCTGCTGCATCTGCAGTTTGCATCGTTTGACTGGGGCAGAAAATCATTGCATTTGCCGTTCTGAGCCATCACTGACCCAACACCATCTCAAATGCTAATTTTTCCAAACTGTAGAGGGAGATAGCATGGATATCTCTCACATGGTGAAAGGTGTTTGCAACACCCCCATCTGCAACAATGACTTCTATGTGAACCAGAAGATCCACCACCTTCATACTGAGGTGTGCTCTTCATATCACCTTCTGGAAGAGGTGGTTCTATGATAAACCTTCTCCATCGTAGCCTTCACCTCTTGTCTGCTGACCACTATGCCGATGACGGTAACCTGTTCTTCCCCATTGAACTCTTCAACAGGTTCTCCAACCCTCACCTTCTTTTTGATAGCAAGATTCATGCATAACAACCTGCTCACCTTTATTCATCAGTCAATAGCTTCTTCTGTTAGTGTGACAGCGCCTGCAAAAGGGTTGTGTCTACCACTACTCCCCTCTTCCTCTTCGTCACTCTCATTGCTATCCTCTTATTTTTATATATATGACCAGCCTCGGCCTACTAACAGGAGGTGATGTAAGCACCCTCCCTTAGTAGTGTTATTGCTGGTTGCCCAAATCTACTGGTGGGGGGCTGCACGTGCTGGGAATCGGGCCCAACGTCCCGGGAAACAGATACTATTGCTGCTGAGTGCGGGGGCGGCTTCGAGTAAGAAGAACAATTCTACTACTGAAAGCACACCTAGGGATGTTGCCGGGACCGCTTTGCCCTCCAAGGGGCGCCGCCTGATGTACTACTCCCCAGTCCCTTTGCTTGATCCATGGTTGTCGACGCTTCTGGAGGGTCTGACCCTGTCGCCCTCTGCCCCCACAAAATCACCCGAGAACACATCTTCGAGCAGAGGGCACGGTCCGCCCCTGTGTTTTGGCTTTGGCTTGCAAAAGTCGTTGATTGTCCCTGCCATACCATTATAGATCCACCATTGTCAGCGGGTGTGTAGGGAAGCATATCCGGGAAGTTCGACGGAGGTCGCAGGGGTATCGAGGGGTCAATTGCCGTCCAGTCCTTGGGACAAGCTTGTAATCTCTTTTTAAGTTTCCATGGTCATCCTGCTCCCCGTTCCACTGGACATATCCGACCCAGCCCCCGTTTTTGCTCCCTAGCCAGTCTTCTGCATATTGTTGTATCGTTAGTTCGATGTCGTCCTTTTCAAGGAAAGTATCAATCTTGGTTTTCACCTCCTCCCATCAAGCCAGTAAATCTGTTTGAATATGTTGTTTAATGAAGTTTGTGAATTCCCCTCCTATATGTGCCCCATCTAGCTCATATGTGCAGCGCCTGTACAACAATGACCACGAAATCACTTTTCTTCCCAATTCAAACATGTTGGTATAACTGTTTGTCTGTGGAGGGGACAGGCGTCGCATAGGAGAGTCTCCAACCCCCTGGCCGCCCTGTCCTCGGCCACCTAAGGCCCGACCATTCCTGCCAGGGCCTCTTCCTCCTCCTTGCAACCTCCCTCCGGCCGCGACAGTAGCGTAGGTACTCCCCTGTTCTACTCTACTGTCTTCCTCCTCAAATCCCCATTCAATGCCACAATAGGGGACCTCCTCAGCACCACCTTCCTCCATTGCGAGTATCAAACTATCTTTGGCCTTGACCTGACCCGAGATGGTGCAACTCTTCCACTTTTTGCCCTTTGTGAGGTATTTGTGTCAGAAAGTGGTAACTGGTGCAGCTTGGGCAGTGAATGCAACAACCTCCCTACTTAGAACATCATAGGTCGTTATGCACTGCTGTTTCTTGGCAAAAAAGTGCCCTTGCACATGCTCGGGCAACGCGCGGTAGAAAAGCTGGACAAGCTGTGTGTCGATCACTTCGTGATCGGGCACAACAATGAGTTCATCCATAGCGGATTTGAGAGCATGTACACTCCTCCACTACCCCCTATGGATCATCTGGAGTTTGTTTGACGCCTTTATTCCACTAGTGGTGTCTACAAAACGTTCTCTCAAGGTTTTTTGGAAGTCGGAGAGATGAGTGACTCTGGACTATTGGACCATGTCGTTCTCGCATTGTGCAGCGCGCACGAGTGACCTAGCAAAACAAGTTGCTTCGTCCTTTAAAGCCTGAAAGGCTATTAGGACATGGTCTTCATGGGCTACGTCCTGTAAATACATATAGGAATTGACGTTGGCCTCCCAGTTATCGAAATCTTCTTTTTTTTTCCCACAGAAGGGTTTAGGGAATCGAGCCTTAACTCTTTCGCGGCATGGTTTGGGTTCCTCTTCCTTGGAAGCCCCCAACTTAGCACCCTTTGTGGCGCCCGTACTTTTCCGTTTGACCTACTGCTCGATGGATCTCCTCAAATAAATGGGTCATCATATCGTGCGCAAATCCTTTGAACCCAGCCCGTACAGACTCTAGTGCGATATCGTGGGGGCGAAGGTGTCTCAATTGTTCTCTATGGGCGATCAGTAGGGAATCTATGCTTTGGGTCGGGGTATCAATTTTCTTGCTTACTTCAGTCTCTTCCCCGATCTTTCCCGTCTAAGTCTTTGCTGCCTTCAACTCACCCTCAATCCTCTTTGCTGCTTCGAAGTGCCTTCGCCTTTCCTAAACTAGGCGCCGCAACGGATCCCTCTCTTGTTCCAGCTCCCTGCTCACCGCCTCCCTCTCTGCCTGGGGTACCATTCACTCTCTTTTTTTTTCTTCCCCCAGTGACAAAGTCGCCACCCATTCTTTAACTTCCTTCTCTACCTCCTCTGATGGAGGAGCATTGGAACTGGCCGCTCCCCTTCTTCTCAACAAGGCCTCTTCTTCTTCGGCCTCCATCTCTTCCGCTTTTTCCTCTTCTCCGGCCTCGACAACGACCTCTCTTCATGCTCCTTCCACTTTTCCAACTCCTCCATCTGTCTCTTCTTGACCTCCTCCTCTTCCAGCAGAGCTAACTTCTTCGCTTGTTTAATCAACTCTCTCTTTTTCATCCTCTTCTTCTTCTCACGAAGGATAGCAGCGGCCTTCTCTTCCTATTCCTCACTGTAGGGGGTCGTGCTCGTTCCGGTCCGGAAGGTCACCATGCCATGTTGACAGGGCACAATTACTGACAATTCCACTCCTCAACATGTAGACTTACCCACCCGACTCTCTAAAGGACTACAGGGGTCTTTCTTTAGCTTAGCCAGGTTACCACAACTAACGGACGCTTACGCAACCACTGTCACCGAAACTTTCCACAGTCAATGGAAGCTTTTGCCACCACTATCATCGAAACCCACCTGGCTTTGCTTCAGATTGATACTCTATCAACCACTTGGCTATATATATATATATATATATATATATATATATATATATATATATATATATATATATATATATATATATATATATATATATATATATATACGATAAACTACTCTAGTCTGTCACTACAGGACTCGCTGGTTGATCAGGAGGCATTTAAGGAGATCCCACATAACTCCTCAGGAATGGTTTAATGTCGCAGATAAGACGACGTGATCAGCAGAGCCCTCTCAAAACTTAGGCAGTTGGATGTGCAACCCACAGCTCGAAGTTGGGGCCTACCACGCCACATTGAGCAACCTGTTGGTCCGTACTGGTCCTTGGGGTCTTGTCCCTAGGTCGTCAGTCGTCAGATGTAACCTTAGCCCGACTAAGTCTCGTGCAGGTTTGGTCACCTGAGCTCTATGAACACATACACAAAAGCTATCACCTAGACAAAAGTAACTCCATATAGAAAGAGATGATAAAATGACTGACTCTCAGCAAGTACCAAGGTGAGTGCACATCCACAGGGTATAGTGTTAGGGTCAGGGCTTGAAGAGAGTATACCGCTCCTTGCTTTGCACTCCACCTTGGTCAACGTTGGTCAACGTTGGGTCAAACTTCGTTGGTCAATGTCGGTCAACTCCCGGTCAACGCTGGTCAACGACAATCAACTTGGGGAACCTTGGTTATGGCGGTTTTTTCTCCCTCCTTCACTCTCGTCAACTTGCCCTTCTTCTCCTTGGCCCTCAAGTTCGGCTATGGCCAACTTCTGCTTCCTCTTCGTGGCTGTGGCATTAAAGCCAACCCCTGATGCACCGGCCTCTGTCCGCGCCCCATCTTGTAACAGGGCCAGCAGGTCACCCCTCTCTCTCTCTCTCTCTCTCTCTCTCTCTCTCTCTCTCTCTCTCTCTCTCTCTCTCTCTCTCTCTCGTGTCTGCTTCTTCTCTGTCTAGTTGTCGACCTTCTGCTTCCTCCAAACTCGGCGGCTATTGCCGCCGTTTGTTATCGCAGACCTTAGCAAGTCTCCTTCTCCCTCTCTCTCTGTCGCATACAAAGATGGTACAGACCAGAACCAAGAACCGACCTCTCTCAGATAGAGCAAAATAGCGCAACGGAAGACTGAAGTACAAACGATCCGACCCAATCAATGTTGAAATGCAGATTGGACATACATCATCATCATCACACGGTGTGAATGGCCTGACACTGCACACTGGGACGAAGGTGCCAGCCCTAACTCATACACAAATGTGAAGGAGGGGGACGAGACGAAGGAGAAGGGGGAAGAGGTCAGAATGTCGTCAACTCCAATGTCGCTGATATCAATCCCAAACAGTCCCCCCAATGTCGCTGCCCAAATGTCGGGTCCAGATCCCAAGTGTCGTCAATCTCTCTCTCTCTCTCTTTCTCTCTCTCTCTCTCTCTCTCTCTCTCTCTTTCTCTCTCTCTCTCTCTCTCTCTCTCTCTCTCTCTCTCTCTCTCTCT
>BFEA01000007.1:5002555-5019787 GCA_003427395.1 Chara braunii | reverse complement strand
GTTCCGGACCCCGCGCATCAATTCTGTTGTTCCGAAAAGTGTGGGAGCGGCCCATTTTCGCGTTTAACGGGAATTCAACGGGAGTTTAATTCCCCCGTTCCCCATTAAAAAGACACACTGGTTGCAATTGCGATGTTTGCTTCGTCAACAAACTTTGCAAGAGTCGCAATACTGAGTGACGTCGGTAATGAGGTCGGGCCACCGGAATCGTTGCCAAAGTCTTGCGATCGTACGGTTGACTCTGAAGTGGTCGGCGAGTCGCGAGTCGTGGTACTCGCCGAGGAGGTGAGTCCGTAGTTGACGGTTGTGTGGGACGCATAGTAAGTCCTTGCCTCGTGAGTGAGGAAGCAAGTGGTCGTCGACGACGCGATAATGGCTGGCCGACGGGTGATCCGAGGATACTTGCTCGTAGAGCATGGAGTATTCCGGATTGGACTTGTATGCTCGCACAAAATGCCGATGAAGGGCGTTGTCAAAATTGAACGCATGGTGAGTCAATGCACAAAGATCTGATCTTCGCGAGAGAGCATCCACGACTCGAGTGGAGAGGCCCGAAATGTGTTTCGGTGTGAAGTCGAACTGATCGATGAAGTACATCCATCGAGCGATTGTGCTACTCACCGTGTCTTGCGTCTTGTAGTAGGTCAATGGGTTATTATTCGTAGCCCAAGTGAACCTACGACGCACAAGGAGGAAGTGTCGGTTGAGTACAATGACGAAGGTAAGCAACTCCTTCCACGCATCATCAACCAAGTTGATAGGGGGCACCTTTTGGCTGAAGTGCTCAACCGGATGCCAATTTACTCCATCACGTTCTTCCAAAACTGCACCCATGTCGTAGCCGGAAGCGTTCGTAGTCACTCTCGTAGGCAAGGTGGGATCGTAAATACTCAAGACGGGAGTGAGGAGCAACGCCATTTTCAATTTGTGGAACGAACTGCGGACTTCGTCGGTGAACTGCAAGGACACCTTTAAAGACTACAATCTTGACAAGGGCGCGGCGATCCGTGCGTATCCTCCGATGAAGCGTTGTAGTACCCGGACAATCCCATAAAAGAGCGGACTTCCGTTGTGTTGGTCGGTTCCAACCAATCTTGGATGACCTTGATCTTGTCCGCGAGCGGACGGATGCCTTGCAGAAGTTGCGGTGTCACAAAGTGGCCCAAGTACTCGAGCTTTTGTTGTGCCAATTCGCACTTGGCTCGGTTGGCCTTGTACTTGGCGGTACGTAGCCTGTCCAAAACAGTGCGTAGATGCACGATGTGCTCGTCCAAAGTCCGGCTATACACCATGATGTCATCGAGGTAGATGAGCAGGAACCGGTCCAACATTTCAGGAAACTCTGTTGTCATTGCCGCTTGGAAGGTGGCCGGGGCATTCGTGAGGCCGAATGACATTACGACCCACTCGAAGTGCCCGTACCGTGTCTTGAACGCGGTTTTGTATCGATCTCTTGGATGGATCTTGAGTTGGTGGTAACCGGCCTTGAGGTCCAACTTGGAGAAGTACTTGGCGTCACCCAAGCGTTCGAGAAGATCGCCGATGTGTGGGAGCGGGCCGACATTCTTAATTGTTTGAGCATTAAGCTTACGATAGTCAATGCATAAGCGCAACTCCTTGTTCTTCTTCCGAACGAAGAGAACGGGTGCACCACAGGGCGAGCAGCTAGGGCGAATCTAACCCTTGTCAATGAGGTCGTAGAGTTGCGTTCGCAGTACTTCGAGTTCCTCCTCGCTCATGAGGTAAAATATATCCACGCGGAGGTATGGCCCCGTCTTCGAGGATGATCTCGTGATGAATTGGCCGATTCGGTACGATTCCGGCGGGGGCTTCATAGATGACGCCATAGGAGTTAAGAAGTTGTACAATGCATGGATCCAGTGGTTGTTCCGTTGTTCGCTCGTCGGGAGGAGGGAGGGTGTGCAAGAAACAAATGCTCATTTCCTCCACGTCGTTCCGTGCGATGGAGTTGCGAATGCTTGTCGCGGAGACCACGTGACAACCAATCGAAGGTTGAGGTGGGGGGACCATACATGACACAAGTACCTCGTTCCAGTCACGAACGTGAACAGTACAACGGTAGAAGTTCACCGGGTGGTCCTCACTGCGCAGCCACGACATGCCCAAAATCATGTCGAACCTTGTGTCCAATATGTCAAAGGACACGACCTCGCGTGCATGCGGGGCAAGTACACGGGGATGGAGTCAACGCAGCAGTCAATAGACTTATGCGTACGACCGTGACCAACGTGCGTGGGCTGTGATTTCCTTCGAACGCGCGGCCCAAGGTCAGCGCACGTCATGTAGTCTTGGTTGATGTAGTTGCGAGTAGCTCCACAATCAATCAAGGTGTTGCAGGTCACCTTCCTGATCTAAATGCGGACGTAGAGTAACAGTGCGTCGATGTTGTCCTACCGTTGCGTGGCGTACTCGCGCTCATTCTTCGTAATGTACTCGTGAAGATCAACAGCCGCTACTCCGTCTTCCATCACCGGAGTTGGTACTGCAGTGTGCAAGTAGTTGCGCAGTTCTACCATTAAGGCACTCCAATGCGGCTTTGACAAGGAACCAAAAAGGGGGAAGAGGCATCCATTGGAAGTTCTCCAACGTCAATGGGTCCAGGTCCTCAAGTTTAAACCATACCGACGAGTCCCCGAGTAGTGTCGGCGAGGATGCTGGTTCACTTGGCGATGGTGATGAAGTCGCTTTCTCATATGACTCTTGCACGTGGAGAGGTTGGTCCAACGGCGGGACCAGCTAAACAGCATAGTCTTCGTAACTTTCGTGAAGACTGGCAATATACGCATGTTCCCTGGGCGTTGTAGGGTCAAACCCCGGTAGACTTTCGGGCCTTGGTCGATCCCACTGCGGGTCCCAGTTGGCTCGGCCCCCCCGCGCTCATGCTCAGGGCGTGGGCCGTTCGTCCCGGGGCCACCACCACCTACTGCTTTGAGATGGATGGGGGTGGGCCATCGAGCGAGAGAGCTTTGACATTGGGGATATAGCTCAACCCTCACGCCGGGTGGTAGTCTCCCTGGTCATTCCGCAAACGTTGATTTTTTTTTTTGATTCTTGGTTGTGTTATCAAGCAAATGCTCCTTCCAATACGCAGGCAGTCCAGGGGTCTTTGAGAGTTCCTCTTCTTTTGTTCGTAGGCTAAGCGTCATCCTTAGGCCACACACTATTTCCCTAAGCACAACAGTCCTATGGGGTCATTGGGGTGCGGCAATGTCGTCTTCCCCCTCGCCTCTACGCACTCCTTCGTGTCTCATACATCCCATCCATCGTTATTGGAGAAGGCCCCTTAGTCCTTTCGGGGTTTTCACACGCATGCACAGGCTACTTCTCATTTTGAGCAGCAAAAGTCTCATTCCTTTTGTTCATTCACACTTGAAGTCTCATGCACAAAGGTCTCTCTCATGGGTCGATTTTACACTAAGGGTCCCATAGCCCCTTTGCCCCCTCTTCCCTTTCCCTTTGGCGCCCGGTTTCTCCAGGCCCGGTTCCGCTCAAGGCATCCCAAGGCTTTACTCACCTGCACAATCCCACACAAAGGCAAAGACCGATACAATCCCCCATTGGGGTCAACATATAGCCCTTCCCACATGCCTAACTTTTCGTTTTCCTTGGTTTCTCTTTATTCTCCTTCCTTAGCTCAATCAGTCCATCCTCTTCTTATAGTCATGCCATCGGGGAAATGGTTGAGTCAACTGACCTTGCTTTAAGCACGAACTTCCTCTAACCCTTTTCCGGACCCGGCTCCTCTCAATCCCTCAAGTGTCTCTTTCCTTTTCCTTCTCGGCGGCACAAGGGACCGACAGTCCTTCCCTTGCCCACTTTCTCCGCCAAGTGAGGACAATTCCCTTTCACCGTTTGTTCCCTGGCAATGTAACAAGTGAGTGGTGAAGGGTTAGTTATATGCCAAGTGGTGGAAGGGAAAAAGGTTGAAGGGGCCGAAGTATGAGACAGAGGAGAGAGAGAGAGAGAGAGAGAGAGAGAGAGAGAGAGAGAGAGAGAGAGAGAGAGAGAGAGAGAGAGAGAGAAAGAGAGAGAGAAAGAGAGAACTCCCTAATCCTAATCAAGCCTTACCCTTACTTGACCTACCATACCCTGTTCAAGATATGAACCGATTCATCATTGAGTGAGAGAAGACGGAACTGCACAATCTAGGCTAGACCATGCACATGTGTAAGGTTAGGGAGGCGACTAGGAAGATCCGACACATTACCAAGTGAAGAATAGACTGAACTGCAGCAAAGGACCTACAACACACACAGACATGAGTCACAGAACAACTTGGAAGCAACCGCCTCATTACCAAGTGAAGGAAAGACTTGAACTGCAGCAAAAGACCTACATCATACACGTACATGAGTCACGGAACAGCTAGGAAGCAACCGCCACATTACTGAGTGCAGGAAAGACTGAACTGCGGCAAAAGACTTACAACACACACATACATGAGTCACGGAACAGCTAGGAAACAACTGCCACATTACTAAGTGAAGGAAAGACTGAACTGCGGCAAAAGACCTACAACACACACATACATGAGTCACGGAACAACTAGGAAGCAATCGCCACATTACTAAGTGAAGGAAAGACTGAACTGCGGTAAAAAACTTACAACACACACATACACGAGTCACAGAACAGCTAGGAAGCAACCGCCACATCATTAAGTGAAGGAACGACTGAACTGTGACAAAAAACTTACAACACACACAAACATGAGTCACGAAACAGCTAGGAAGTAACCGCCACATTACTAAGTGAAGGAAAGACTGAACTACGGCAAAAGACTTATAAACACACGCATACATGAGTCACGGAACAACTAGGAGGCAACCGCCACATTACTAAGTGAAGGAAAAACTGAACTGTGGAAAAAGACAAAAAAAACACACATACATGACTCACGGAACAGCTAGGAAACAACCGCCACATTACTAAGTGAAGAAAAGACTGACCAGCAATAAAAGAACCCACAGCAGTAGCAGTCAAGCGCCGGTCACCCACCCCACATCAGTAGCAGCCAAGTGCCAGTCACCCATCCCACAGAGGTAGCAGCCAAGTGTCGGTCACCTATCCCACATCAGTAGCAGCCAAGCGTCGGCCACCCATCCCAAGTAGCAGTCAAGCATCGGTCACCCATCCCACAGTTGTAGCAGCCAAGTGTGGACTGGACAATCATCAAGGCATGAACTTGACAAAGCGAGGGTGTAACCGATGGAAACATATGCACATGAGTTGTAGATCAGTCAAGTGTGAATCGGGACACCACCAAAGGCATGAGCTAGACAAAGTGAGGATGAAGATAGTGCACCTACATTCACACGAGTAGTTGAACAACCAAGTGTGAATCGGAATGTTACCAAAGGCATGAACTTGACAAGGTGAGAGTGGAACCAACGAGAACACATGCACATGAGAAGTGGCACAACCTAGCATGAAACAGAACATTACCAAAGGCATGAACTTGACAAAATGAGGGTGTGAGCAGTAAGAACTCATGTTCATGAGTAATAGAACAGCCAAGTGTGAAACGGAGCGCTACCAAATGTATGAACTCGACAAAATGAGGGTGCGAGTAGTGAGAGCACATGTACACGAGTAGTAGAACAACCAAGTGTGAATCGGAACACAACCAAATGCATGGGGCGGACTAAGTTGACGATCGGTACGCTGTTCGACCTATCAGGAGGAGTAGTGGGGATCAAGCCACTAGACTGTGTGCATGCCTGCAGGCTTAATTACTACTCCACCTGCATACGGGGCAATCACAAATGGTTGTGGGACCGTAGACTTATTTGCTGACCGATACGCCGTTCTATTGGTAGAGTTAGTCGGAGGCGAGCCGAGGGGCCGAAAGCTCGTCCATAGCTAATGTACCTAGAGTCGCGAGCCTGAGGAAGAGGGGGAGTCCTTTGAAGAGGTTGTTGCTATGAATTGGGAGGTCGCACATGTTGGAACCCAAAGGTTATAACTTGGCTATACTTTATTATTATTCTATTTAAGAACAGGCTAATCCGACCGTTCTATAAGTTTAGGTGGTCTGACTATAGCCTATCACAACTTGAAGAGAGTATAATTAAGAATATCACTGATGGTAAGTTGGGGCAGGCTGAACTTAAGTTGGTTTAGTCTTATGCAGCCTTAGAAGACAAAGGGGAGACAAGTATATATAACTTGGATATCATAAACAGTTCAGGGCGACTAGAATGCTCTAGTCATATGCCCAAAGAAGAGAGAAGTAGTTGTGCCCTTTATTTTGTGTATACTCTTTGGCTAAGTTAGGCACATTCCATAAGTTTGGGTGGCCTGATTTTATGCCTTATGTAAGATGGGTATGAAGGTTAAATTACTGAAAGACTATGAACTATTGTTCGCCCAGATGAACTTGGGATGGTGAGAATACTTACCTTTGTGGTTTGGCCTGCATGTGGCTGAGTGAGGTTACTACTTGGTCTGAGTTTCAGTTTGATAGGTAGTTGCTTTAGTTGCTCGCCATGTGCCATGACGATAGTAGTTAGTTTCAATTCCTGCATTTTCTGTGATAATTTTTTTTACTTAGGTCAATTTTCGCATTTTCTGTGATATTTTCTTATACTTGGCTTTGTATAAATCTTGACAAGCTACTTTCTCTACGGGAAGCGCTGCCGAAATTTCTACAAATCCAGGGAGTTGATCAATTTTTAACTTGTCAAAGTTCAACTTGTCTTTTCTTAATATACGACTTAGTAAAAATTTGAAAAACCTCCTTTTCTAAAGGGAATGATGCCCAAATTTTCGCTAATTCAGGGAGTTGGACAAAATTGGCCTTTGAGGAGTCAAAGTTACTTCAAATTCTAGACTTAGCCTTGTATAAATTTTAGAAAAACACTTTTCTAAAGAGAGTGCTGCCGAAATTTCCGCAAAACTAAGGAGTTAGGTGAATTTTGTCTAAGTTTAACTTAAGTTGTTTTTTGAGTTCATATCTGACTTAGTATAAGTCTGGGAAGTCTCCCTTTCTAAAGGGAGTGTTGCCCAAAATTTTACTAATTCAGGGAGTTAGACAAAATTTGACTTTCCAGAGTTAAAGATTATTTCGGCTTTCATATTTGGGCTTATATAAATTCTGGAAAGACACTTTTGCTACGGGAAGCGCTGCCGAAATTTTTTTAGTTTAAAGGAGATAGATTATATTTTGACAGGTGGCGATTCTGATAGTCCACTCTGAATAGGGGAGATTCTGCCATGAGTCTACCTTTCTTTGGACACTTGCTTAGAGGTAGGCTTAGATATAGTTAACTAAGATGATTTGGGTAGCATTGTAGTATGGAGGCTGTTCTCCTTGGACTTATAGGTTTAGCCTGGGGCATTGACCTGTCGTGTGTTACAGACCATCTAGATCGATCTGATTCAGGACTTGGATTAGATTCAGCTCGACCCCCTTGAGGGTCATCCTCTGTTATCACTGATATCACTGATAACAGGTCGGTTGCCGATTCGTCGGTTCGCGATTCAACTCCAATCCATTATTGTCACTCAACCTAAAGGCTTTAGCCCTGTGGTTTGAATTGTTTCATTGTGTTTTCACCCGGACTTTATTGAATGGCCATTTAACAAAGTTACTGAGTATTTTATTGTTGGGAAGGTGCGCTAAGGTTGAGATTTGTATGGCTAAAGCAAGGGGTATGAGGGCAAAGAATGGTTGAAGTTGACCCCGTGTAGTACGTGGACTTTTGTTGGATCTTTGATGTGATTGCAGGTATGTTTGTGGTTTGGACTTTGGATGTGACTGTTTGCGATTACATACGCTAGGACTGTGAGAAGTGATCGTCCTATATAAATAAACCTTACATATATATTTATATGCGCCTTGGGTATGCGCGCGGCTTACTATGGTCATGCGCGAGGGTTAACCAGATTATGGCTTGAGAGGAAAGGAAGACCCTCTTTTATCCTTTGCTTTTTTAGAGTTTTTTTTGTTGGACGTTGTAGTCCGTGACAACCGTCAAAGTCAAACCCCTTGACTTCTGTCCATGCCTAGAGTGAGGCTCATCTCCATGGCAGTAAGAAACGACTGCCACCACAGGTATGGACCTGTGTACCACCCACTCTGCACAGAGTGTAGAAGAGAGTGTGTGGTCTTCAACCGCGCTTGGCGGTTGTCCAGCGTCGAAAGATTAATCCTCAAGGCGCGTGTCAGCCGACACTTGAGTGTCGAACGCGACCCTCGAGATTAACGACGGTCGCGCGAATATGGGTACTACATAGTATACGAACATTGTGACCACTGGCGTACGCTTGCATTGCGAGTCGATATGAGTTAGCCCTGCGTCCGCGCGGTTTTATACTGAGTCTCACGCGCGACGCCTATCTGATTTCCGCATCGGAAAGTTATGGGTTGGCTACCGAGGGGCTAGGAGCGTTGTCGCGTTGTTTGTGTTGTGTCGTTTCGTATGTGTGTGTGTGTGTATTTTATTTTCACGTTCGTAGAGTGGTGTATGCGTGGTGTGTGGGATACGTCCTAGTCGACCGACTACGGGCCGCACTTGGGACTTCAGCCCTCCCAGTTGACGGTTCGCGTGCGGGTCCGATAGAGGCGTATTACCGCGCGTACCCCCTATGCTACAACGAACGAGAAACGCCCTCGGTTGGTCCACCTCTGCGATTGCAACTGATTAACTTTCGTACTGTGGACTGGTAGCTCGACGGGGATACGCCCACCGAAGGGAGGTCACAACTCCCGTAAGGTGGAGGTAAGTCGTGCCTCGCATAGGCCCTATCCTGTCGTAGGGGCTCCCGAGAGGTATGGCTGGCGCACTCGACCGGAGCGGCTTGCGGAAGCTCCATGTATATTTGCGATGAAGGATTTAAACCAACTCCTGCGTGACGCAACCGGGAGGGTCCCGCGCTGCCTTGTGCGGTGCCGGACCGATGCGTTCGACACCGCCCGGAACATAAAACTGCAGCCCTGCCATGGTGCCGCTCATGCCTATGTTATGAACTTGGTTGTCTAATGATTTTCTCGCCACTCACACACAGAGTGTCTGACACATGCCCATACACATACCAGACAAAGGGGAAAGGAGACAGAGTCCAAACTGCACACAGACAAGGATAAGCAGCGGAATTCAACCATGCACAAACGGGGAGAGACACACAGTGATTCTC
The DNA here is from genome assembly GCA_003427395.1 of Chara braunii. NCBI lineage: Eukaryota > Viridiplantae > Streptophyta > Charophyceae > Charales > Characeae > Chara > Chara braunii. Next base: position 5,010,628 of record BFEA01000007.1, on the reverse strand, counting down.
ACTCTCTGACAGAATACGCTCGGCGACGAGCCTCCAAACAGCCCAGCCAATTGCAGATACCCTCAGGGGTAGATGCTCAAAGGGTGCCCCAGCTATGGCAAGCACCGACAGGCTGGCTATGGCTGCCATCCACCACGAGGGTCTCAGGATGCCGCCTGCAGACAATCACCACCACCAACTTGCTTGGCTCCAGAACGCTGTCTCGCGAAAATGAAATGCCAAAAGTCCCTAACCTACAGGCTCAGTCCTATTAATAGACTAGCCTACTCTAGACCTAGACCTACTGGACTGGTACCGCATCAGTTTGGCCTGTTCGGCCGAACTCGTCTCTACAGCCCAAGGCCCAGATGGGCCTGCTGTCCTAGTGATAGCCCGGGTCTGGTAAGGGCCGTAACGGCTAAGTGGAACTCAGACCTGCAATTTTCGTGTATATTGCAGATATGTCCATCACGAATTTCCCTCAGGACTAGACCTGCGGTTAGTCCCTGACACAAACAAAATTACGAATCTGACCCTAAGACACGACTATACAACCTCGCAGTCAGATCTCTGCAGCAGAAATCAGCAAGTCATTGCAGGCTTACCCTCCCGGGGAGCAAGGACCTCCAAGCTAAGGGTGTAAACGAGGAGATCGTCGAGAAAGGTTTCCCTTCTTGGCCGCCTCGTAACGTAAAACTACAAACTTTGCTGTCTTGAGAAGTTCCTTCCGGAAGTTCCGGATAAACCATTTGTCCTCAGTATGAGGCTGGAAGCAGAACCTCACAAGATACTGTCGGTCGGGGCCAGTGCCCCACTCGTCCTCAATGGAGTCCACGTCATATCCCTTGCCAGGGATCGGTGGACCAAACTGAGGAGGTCGGTCTGGGAACGCATCAGCTGCAGTAAAGGGGAGCAGCTTGGATGCATGAAAGACCGGATAGGTCTGTAGATGCAGTAGAACGCCGATGACGTATGACGGTCCAAATGGACCAGAACCCACTGTATCTAAGACATGCCATGGATCCAAATAACGAGGCAACAGCTCGGGGGAGATGTCCTCCTCCCTCGACAACTCAGAACTGGCCACCCAGACATAATCACCAGTACGGATGGGGGAATGTCGTCTATGGCGATTGTCTTGTTCAATCATAGTCTTTTGAGCTTTGAACAAGTTCGCCCGTGCTCTTTCCACATCTATGCGATAACGTCTGACAAACTCTGCGGTGCCTGGTGTCGGATCAGATTTAGCCTTATCGATGATATCATGGAGAGGTTGTCGTGGTTCACGTCCCTAGTGCAAACGGTATGGGTTGAACCCAGTTGAGGAGTTCATAGACGTGTTATAAACAAGTTGTGCACGAGCTGAGTGAAGATCCCAGTCCTGTTGATTTGGGGAGATGACAGGATGCAGCAGTTGGAACAGGACCTGGTTCATCACTTCAGCCTGACCATTGGCTTCAAGATGATGACCAGAAGTCATGTCCAGTCGTGAGTGTAGGTAATCCTTACAGTAGGATTGCCACTCATTGCTGCAGAATCGTGGATCTCGATCACTGATTATAGAAGTGGGCGGTCCATGGTGAGTGACCCATCTCTCTGAAAACGCTGCTCTTACAGCGGGGACCCTAGCTACTTCTGGTAAGGGGATGAACTCTGCGTACTTGGAGAACTTGTCCACACAGACCATTACCTGACGCATGCCACGAGGGGTGGTCCTGCCTAGATCTGTGAAGTCAATAGACACAGATTCAGCAGGACCATCAGGTATGGGTAAGGGTTTGAGCAGTCCCAGAGGAGGTCTACGCTGGACCTTATTTCTCTGGCAGAGCTCACATGTTTCGACATAGTGTTGCAGATCACTCCGCATCTCCTTCCAGAAGAAGCGCTATGACAGGGCGGCATATGACTTTAAGAACCCAAAATGTTTGCGCGCATCATGACACTCTGACATCAACAGTGTCCTGAGTCGCTGGTCCTGGGGAATGCATAAGCATTCCTCAGCTCTGCTGTAGGTATACAGCAAGTCTGAACTCAGGGCGTAACCGGGTTCAAAATTGGGATCCGCTTGCAAATTTCTGACTATGGGTCCATAAGTCGAGTCCTGAAGCAGTAGATGAGCAATGGTCTGACGGGTCTCCTCTCCAAAGGAATCAGTGGAGGAGATCAGCGCAAAAAAGTCAGACCTACGAGAGAGGGCATCTACCAGCTTATTGTAGCAGCCCTTCTTATGTTTCAGTTCAAAGTCAAACATGTCAATGAACTGAATATAGTGTGTCAGTTTGTCATTCAACTCTCCTTGGGATTTTATCCACTGTAAGGTGGAATGATCAGAGAAGGTCTTGAAGTGTCTTCCCAGGAGAAAGTGCTTCCAATGTTTTAAGGCACAGACAAGAGCATATAGCTCTTTCTCGTAGGTAGAGTCCTGAAGCTTCTGGGTCTTGATCTTCTTACTCATGAACTCTACAGGCTGTAGACCATTCTCATCATCTTGTCGAAGAACTGCCCCAATGCCATTACACATGAACTTTACAGGCCGTAGACTATTCCCACCATCTTGTCGAAGAACTGCCCCAATGCCATACTGACTGGCGTCAGTGATCAGGATGAATGGCAAGGTTGGGTCAGGCAACTTCAGCACTGGTGCACGAGTCAAGGCCTTCTTGAGTCGTGTAAAGGCCAACTGACAGGGAAGAGACCAAAGAAAAGTAGTGTGTTTCTTTGTTAGGTTGGTCAGGGGTGCAGCCACTACAGAAAAGATCCTGACAAACTTTCTGTAGTACGAGGCCAAACCCATGAAGGACCGGACATCTCTCACTGTTTGTGGTTGTGGCCACTCTTGAACAGCAGCTATCTTGGCTGCTTCAGGAGCCAGACCATCTGCAGAGATTACATGGCACAGGTAGATAACAGAGGGAACCCCAAAAGAGGACTTATCCCTGTTAATTTTGTATTGGTTGTCACATAATGACTAAAGAACTAGAGCCAATTGCTCTGCATGTTCCCTGGTAGTTCGGTTGAATATCAGAATGTCATCTAGATAGACAACCATGAACTTGTCCAGGTAAGGCCTGAAGATGCGGTGCACCTCAGTCTGGAAGGTACTTGGGGCATTGCAAAGTCCAAATGGCATAAGTAGATACTCGTAAGTACCGTATCTGGTTTTGAAGGTTGTCTTGTGGACATCCTCCTCTGCCATCTCAATCTGATGGTACACAAATTTGAGATCGACTTTACTAAATACTGTACAACCTTGTATCATGTCCAGAAGGTCATCGATCCTAAGAATAGGCTCTTTACTTTTCCTAGTGATCTTATTGAGACCCCTGTAGTCGATGCACATTCTGAATTCTCCATTCCCTTTCGGGACGAAGAGCACTGGTGCGCCAAATTCAGATGTGCTCGGCCGTATCCAACCCTTGCTGATCAGGGTCTCTAATTGCTTTCTCAGCTCCTCAAGCTCAACAGGGGACATCCTGTAGATGCGGCCCTTAGGAGGGACCGCTCCAGGTAGCAGCTCAATGTGATGCTTGGTTGGCCGGTTGGGTAGTCCAAAGAGCTCCTACATCAGATCGGCATATCCTAACTTGCAGCAGATGCTGCAGTTGCTTAACTTTCATGCCCAAGTGCAGTTTCTTGACAGCACTGGGAGACATGAAGTTCCTGGTGACTCCACAGTCTAACAACCCTTTGATTCTGATGTGATTGATCGGGGGATGAAATAAGATGAGATCAGACTTACTTTTCTTTTGTTCTTTCAGACGAACGAAGAAAGCAGCAAGCGACTGAAGCTCATTCTATCCTTATAGCCGAAGGATGCTGCCCGTGCAGTCCCCAAACTCCAAGACTCTGTCTCAACTGAAGCAGCTACAGATTCATCTAACTCATCACATGAAGGTGCAGCACTGGGGGGAATTGCAGTCCCCAGGGTCTGCTTCAGTTTTTTGACTGACCCGGGCCTGGCATGTATGGGCAGTCCTTTAGAAAACGTTGTTCCTCACACCGCAGGCAGACTCCTCGATCCTTCCTTCTTCTCAAGACTCCTTCTCGGATCTTGAGATCATGCCAAGGGAGAGTGGAGGGATTGAGTGGGTCAGCTGGCATTCGGACGTCCTTTGGCAGATTATGACGTTGGGCAGAGGTAAAAGGACGACGTCCTTTGTCCTTCCCCTTTGAACTGGATGAGGCTGTAGCGGGGGAAAACCGTTTTTGCTGCTGCAGAACTCCCAAGACAACCTGAGTCAGGGCCGCTGCAACATTTGTATCAATAGCTGAATCAATCTCAGCTGATGGTACATCAACCTGGGATTTTGAATCACTTGTTGATGCAGATCCTGCATGTGTGAAGACAACCTTTCCCTTTCTGCCACCACGAGGGAATATTCCTTTTCTTTTGTCAGAAGAAGGGGCCTTAACATGAAGCTTTGCCTCCATGTCCAAGGCTGCACGGCCAAAGGATCTCCAATCCTTATGTCCAGCGCTATACAAGGCAACAACAAACTTCTCAGGTGCTGCCCGACAGAAGTTGGTCAGCAGGTCATCTACTGACATGACCAACCAGGGGTAGAGGTCAACTGCTCGAACTCTGCAAACAAGGACTGCAGTGACCCCCTATAGCGCTGATATCCCAGGCGAGCAATCCTGTCAGCAACTTTGCGGACCCGCTCCTTGTCTGCAAAGCGGTCCTCTAAGGCCTGCAGAAGTTTGTCCACCCCCAATCCAAAAGCCCAGTCCTCCATAGATTGTTGTTGACTGCTGGAAGTAGAAGTGACCCACTTCAGGACAGGCCCCTCCAGCATTTCCAGAATCGTTGCTACTTTGGTCTGTTCTGCACAAGTAAAGTCCCTCAAGTAGGCTTTGGTCCTAGCAGCCCAGTCCCCAACATCAGTCTTTGGGTCATCCCCTCTGAACTTGTTGGGAGTTGGGATCTTGGGTCCCCTTTAATCTCCAGCAGCAACATACGCAAAAGATGGGTGGACTGCAGCTTTTTGGGAGTGAGGTGGTCAAGGGGAAAAAAGGCGTGAACCAAAAGGAGATGGGGAAGGAGAAGGAAAAGGTTTCACTGAGAGTGCAGGAGACTGAGGAGCGATCAATTTGGTTGCTGTCATTTGAGCAGTCAGATCCCAAATTGCATTCAGTATCTTTGACATGTGAGCCGCCAGGTCATCCACTCTGTGCTCCAGACGACCTAAGCGGACATCCTAGTTAGTGAAGTTAGAACTGGTGGTTATGTGTTCCAGAATGACCCACTCTGCCAAGTTCTTAGTCACCTGGGCACAACGGTCATCTGACATAGCCTTGGCTAGCTGCTCCAACAGATACTCGCCACGTGACGCATTTGTTGCAGCCTCTAGCTCGACTGCCTCCTGTCTCTCAAATTCTGCAAGCAGGGCCTGCTCCTGCTGTAATTTTTCTTATAACTCCTTTCGCTGAGTGGCAGTTAGAGGGGTAGTAGGGGTGGAGGCAGAAGGTTGTTGTTCTTCTACCTTCATCACTAATTCCACTTGTGGCTGCTTCTGAGCTCCCTGATCTGCCATTTTCCTCTTTCAATTCCACAATAAGTAGTAGCTCAGCAGGGGAGTATGCAGCGATTTTCAATTTCCTTCAAACTCTAAAAAATCGTTGTTGTCTCATGCACAGATGTAGGTGGGTGAATAGGCAACAAGCGGTGTGGGGTAGAACGGTTTCTCTGGAGAGATGGTTAACGGGTGTATATATTTTCAGGTCTCCTTTCAGGCAGTTCAACCACTTTAGGTTACTACACTTTCGGATTGTGTGTGGATCAATACATGGGGTTGTCTGAAACCGCCTTCAGGCAGTTCAACCACTTCAGGTTGATCCATTGCGAATGGTGGGATGGGGGTACATGAAACCCCTTTCAAAAGCTTCAGCCACTTCAGCGGTTTCAGGTCCCCACCTGAAATTCCTGAAATGACCTGAAGTGGTTGAAGCTTCTGAAAGGGGTTTCAAGTACCCCCATCCAACCATTTGGATGGGGATACCTGAAACCCCTTTCCGAAGCTTCAGCCACTTTAGCGGTTTCAGGTCCCCACCTGAAATTCGTGAAATGTCATGAAGTGGCTGAAGCTTCTGAAAGGGGTTTCAGGTACCCCCATCCAACCATTTGGATGGGGGTACCCGAAACCCCATTCAGAAGCTTCAGCTAATTCAGCGGTTTCAGGTCCCCACCTGAAATTCCTGAAATGAAGTGAAGTGGCTGAAAAAATAGGCAAAAAAAAAAAAAAAAAAAAACATAAAACTTGTCCTGCAAACCACCCGAAACTTCTGAAATGATCTGAAGTGTCTTCAGGCCATTTCAGCGGTTTCAAACCACTTCAAAATCTTTCATTTTGAAATTTCAGGTGGTCGTTAACCGTGAGTGTTTCTCTGGGGTCAGGGGTCAGACAGACAACAGTCCAGTAAAATCAACCACACGATTTACTTTTACTGACCCTGAACCTTTACTGAAGTTAGTATACACAACTCCAACAATTCTACAGATACCCTAGAGGTGCTTCAGCCCCTCTAGTCAGATTCACTGAATCTGACCCTGTGGCGCTAAAAAAAACAACAGAAGATTATCTCCCCAAAGTGCCTGACAGCCGTTGATGCTATAAATAGCCCCAGAGGGGGTTAATCTCGCCTGGGATTGACACAGACTGTCAATCCACCTCAGCGTTGCTCAGGGATGAAGCCGCTCAGAGGTCTCTGAAGTCCTCAAGGGTAATTCCCCACTCTGAGGCAATTCGTTGTACTGCCCTCATGGTTGACTATGGCGAACTAACCCTGTTCTCGCCACTTCCTGGCAAACGCCCTGACAGGCTCAGTGCGCTTGTTCAGTACAAGCACCGAACTCCTGAAGTCACTGCTTCAAATCTTCTTCTCTACAGTCTCGGTACTGGAGAAGGAGAATCGCCATGAAACTTCTCGCCAGTAGATCGCCAGATGAAGAAGATGTCTCAGTTGCGCTCAACCCCCAGTGTTGCAATTCCAATCTCGCTCCGATACGAACTGTTATGAACTTGGTTGTCTTACGATTTTCTCGCCACTCACACACAAAGTGTCTGACACACGCCCATACACATACCAGACAAAGGTGAGAGGAGACAGAGTCCAAACTGCACACAGACAAGGATAAGCAGCGGAATTCAACCATGCACAAATGGGGAGAGACACACAGTGATTCTCACTCTCTAACAGACTCCCAACAACCAATCACAAGAAGACACCTGCAAGGATAACAATCAGAATTGCACTGCTGATGAGCCAACTCAAACCAATAATCGTTACAGAGTTTATCCCTGTGTCTCGCCACCCTCAAAACTCCACACACCACTCTCTATTGCACACCCAGTTAGTAGCGCAACATTGAATCCGCCTCCCAGAGGCCAGCGCCAACCATCCAGATGAAGAACATGAATCGCGATGAAGTCTTCAGTGTTGATGAGTCACTCTGACGAAGAAGATGGCAGCTATGGCTGCCACACCACTGACGAAGCCCTGACGATCTCTCAGGAGTGAAGGGCGACAGTGGTCCACCCACATACGCTCAGTGACGAACAGCCCAACCAATTGCAAATACCCTCAGGGGTAGATGCTCAGAGGGTGCCCCAGCTATGGCAAGCACCGGCAGGCTGGCTATGGCTGTCGTCCACGACGAGGGTCTCAGGATGCCGCCTGTAGACAATCACCACCACCAACTTGCTTGGGTCCAGAACGCTGTCTCGCGAAAATGAAATGCCAAAAGTCCCTAACCTACAAGCTCAGTCCTATTAATAGACTAGCCTACTCTAGACCTAGACCTTCTTGACCGGTACCTCATCAGTTTGGCCTGTTCGGCCTGGGCTCTACCCAACTATACGGCGTCTAACCCGTCTCTACAGCCCAAGGCCCAGATGGGCCTGCTGTCCTAGTGATAGTCCGGGTCTGTTAAGGGTCGTAACCTACGAATCCCCCTCGGCGGCGGACAAGCGCGGCCGAGTTCGCGACCCCGCGGACGCGTCCGCACGGTTGCGCGACTTCGCGGACGCGTGGCGGACGGTGGGGAGGGGGATTGGGGATTCGGGAAGCGCCATTGGGTGGCGCAACCCCAACCCC
>BFEA01000007.1:4970647-4994678 GCA_003427395.1 Chara braunii | reverse complement strand
AGAGAGAGAGAGAGAGAGAGAGAGAGAGAGAGAGAGAGAGAGAGAGAGAGAGAGAGAGAGAGAGAGAGAGAGATGAAGTGCACAAAGTAGATTAACAAACCAAAATTATTATGGAAGACACTGAGCAAATATCAGCACCCAGAAATCATCAAATACCAAATGACTTCAATCAGGTTTCCCGAACAAAGTTGCTCGCGGTTGCTGATCATTCCCAAAACGTCAAACAGAACACCAGCAAACACCCACCATTAAACTTCTGACTTCAGACTACATGAGTACATTATTCTCGATTATCCACTCATATGACAACCCCTCGGTTTTTCATCATACTGTGTGAAACCACCTTATCCTATTATAAGCCGCACCCAACTCTCCTTTCTTCATCTAAAAGCTAACAGCTCGACCAAAATGTGTATCAACCATCCGATGCACCACTACCGAGCAACCCGATCTCATGGTTACAACATCAACATTTTTTCAATGTATCCCAGATATCGATATACATGATGATTGATCAATCAAAACGACAACAGCCCCCCGGTATAGTACCACCATCACATTCCGGCTACGTAAACACAAATCGTTCCCGATCATCCCTTCCTATTTTTCCTTCTGCAGTTTTAAGACAAAGGAAAAAAGAAAGAAAAAAAAAAGGGAAAAAAAAAAATAAAAAAAAATGAATGAATATACAAAATCTAAAATCTTCGACATACTGTGCGAAACTAACCACCATCCCATAGGCATCCCTTCACCATTATTCCTTTTATAGTTTCAAGAAAACGTGAATCACTACTTAACACAACTTAACCGAGAAGTTATTGCCAAACAAACCATCCATATAGCTACATCCTCAGTGTCCATTCATCACAGATCTCCTCGATATGACTAACCCATCACCCCCTTATCCCCATCGTGGCCTCCTGATCCTTCATCAAAGAATGCTCCATTCTCCCGAAGTTGTCGATCATACCCTCAACGCTCACTTAAGGGTATGAACCCTTCACCCTTCTTCTGACAACATTTCATATCCAAAGTCAGGTCCCAACGAACACGATATTTCAAAGGAAATCAAAAAAATTGAAAACCCATAGACAAAGGTATCCGATCATGTATACCATATGGATCCAACAGACCAATACCATAATCCACAGGGCACAGATATAAACAAGAGGTGAATAGTTGGTTGAAGATCGACATGCATACCAAACAGGAACCAGAAAAAATTTAAGATACGTCCCATAGCTTTTTTTTGCTCATGACCACATTATTACCTCATTCAGGGTACGGAGTCACTAGTCTCCATACACCAACAGATAGACTGAAGGAACATGGCTTTTCCCTTAAACATTTTTCGCCAATTTGCCACCTAATTGGCTCATCAGAGGATGATATAGCAGTACTATTTTTTATATATGATGTTAGAGATGAGCGCATACTATGGGATGGATATACTTCTTTTTTTCGGAAAGAGAAGAAAGAGGAGAGATAACAGGTAAAATAAGGAAGGAGAAGGGAGGGGGGTGGTGGGTTGGGAGAAAGGACGACGCCATCACCTCACGGTTCGGTTCGACACCACTCTTTTCAGCGAAATGTGCCTCAAGCATCTCTTCGAAGGAAAGGGGGGTTTCCATCATGCCACACTGGTGTTGCAAGAGATAACAATCTTCGGAGGAATGATACTAATAGCAACCGATAGGTCCACAACTATTTCCCCTTTGAAGTCAGGGAGAAATCTACATGGGCTGATGACAAAAGCTATGGACAACTTGGTAGTGACAGAGAAAACTATCGAAGGTAGCCTACTCATCACTAAGCGGCCGCGGGAGGTCTTAAGACAGAGAGCGCGCGAACGAGTGGAAGTTGAGGATGAGGATGGCTAGTACCCCCTATATACTCTGCTATGTTACCGGTCCCTAGGGCGGCGGATACTTCCTCATTTCTGACAAAGGCTAACATTTTTATTCATCAAGGTAGCGGCGGGAAGAAAAAAAATGGAAATAAATATATTATATTTGAATAGGTTGTTGGTTCGAGTCTTTGTACCGTAGTCGTTTTTGAACAGATAGTCACCTCAATTCATCGGGGCGTGCAGAGATCCATGCTACCCGTTTATATAAGAAAATCCGGTTGGGCCTATCTTAGGATTTTTCAAAAGGTACCACTCCAGTGTTGAACCTTTCCTATGGTAAGCCCCTTTATATGAATATCTGTCAAAGGTCATCAACAACATTTACTAATATATATATATATATATATATACATATATATATATATATATGTATATATATATATATATATATATATATCAGCAACCATATATGAGTGTGTATGTGTGTGTGTGCGTGTGTGTGTGTGTTTATGCGTGCGTGTGTGTACGTGCGAGTGTGTGTGTTTGTGCGCGTGTGTGTGTATGTGTAATGTGATATGTGTGTGTGTGTGTGTGTGTGTGTGTGTATGTATGCGTGTGTGTCGGGGGGAAGGGGTCCTCCTTCGACCCCTCCCCCACCAATCAATCAATCAATCAATCAATAAAAAACAATCAATCAATAAATATTTATTTAATATATATATATATATATATATATATATATATATATATATATATTGTCACTCACCGAAAACCCCCCCCCCCAATTTTTAAAATTTTAATTTTTTTTATAGGGTGATAGTGGCCGACGTGCGCAGGCGGTGCGCGCGCGTCGTTTTTCAGCGCGCGCCCCCGTCTGGTCCTTGCGTGGCCGTGCGCAAACTCGGCCGCACGGCCTCCACCGCGGGCCCACGGTTGAGGGGGTCACGTAGGTCTAATAGTAAGTTGTTGTGTCAGCGAGGTAGAGTCAGCTATTCCACTTTGTCTAGTCAGCAAGTACCAAGTGGTGGAGTGGTTCCACGGGGTTTGAAGAGTCTCACGGGGTTGGGGGGTTTCATGCGGTCTAGGCCCAGGGCCAGGAGTGCAACTGACCAGCCCACAAAAACAGTAAAAATAAAGCTGCAGCGCTCAACCATTCATTCATTCGCTTATGAGCCTTGCTAAAGCACTGCTGCAGCGACTTCTGCTGTGGAGGTCTACATGTGCCCGTAGCTGAAGTGGGTTGAGGAAGACGACGGTAGCCATAGCTAGGGGGAGGAAAAAAATGGATGCCATATCTCTGAGTTTTTTGTGTGGCCGCATGTCGCCAGCGCAAATTCATTGCTGATTCTGAGTTGACGAAGTTGGTCTCAAATTGTAGCAAATTTTAATTTTTCAAAAAGAACAAAAAAATTAAAAAAAAAAGGTTGTAAAACATTACAATACAAACAACTTTTGCTTGAGGGTCAGATCAAATTCACAACCAAAATTTACGGAAAAAAAAACAAGAATAAAAATATATTTTTAGGGCAGTTTTAAGTGTTCTTTATTTCTTAAGAATTTTTATTTTTTTAAATAATATAAAAATTTTGAAAAAAACTATGATGAACAAAATTTCAATACAAAAAAACTTTTGTCCGAGGGTCTTGAAGAAATTCCTAACCAAATTCGGAAAAAAAAAAAAAAAAACGAGATCGTGTCTTATAAAGTCTTACGAAACTCGATTTATAACGTACATACATACGTTTTTTGAGGGTGAAGACATTAGGTGGGGGTCTTTTCTAAGGATGCAGACCCAATCGAGCGGGAAGGAGTCAAAGAGTATTTCCATATTGTTTTCCAATTTATGGTATCTAAGGATTGAGGGAAGTTGTCGAGTCGTTTTTCGATCAGTACATGTTTTGTAACTTTTGCCCCACAAGTCACTCACAATCGAGACATCGTTTTTTACCCATTATTTCCATGACAGGTCGGAGTTGCAATACATACAGTCATGTTGGTTCGTGATCCAGTGGTTCCCGAACAGGGGCTAGCAACTGGTCTTTTCCCACCTTTATCGGGGGCTCTTTGTTTTAAAGGGGAAGGGAAGATTCCTTTAACTGTGGATAAGGGTGACCAAGAAGTTATAGAATTGAAGATGAAAGCAATGTAGCTGAGGATTATATATCACAGTATTACTGCATGGTTAACGTATAGAATAAAAATTTGTACTCAGTATGAAATGAGAGCACTGCTTGTCCTACTTTAATCACGTTTGTCGACAAAAGCGGAACCATTTCCAAATTGTACCATTCGATTTCAAAACAAAAAAACTTCAAAAATTATTACTTGAAAAGATAAAATTAAGCTTACTCGTTAAAAAAAAAAAATTGGAAAAAGAAAAGAGGTTCTGCAAAATGAGTTGCTCATCCAGCGTGGGAAGTCATGTTACCGTTGCAGGCGGGCGCTCACACGTTTACTCATGATATCATTACGTAATTTGTCCTCATTACCTTCATGCCATCACCCGAAGGAACCTCATGTTGCAAAGTTATTTCCCTCAGGATCTTCATGAAGTATATGGTCCAATGCGAAGTGGCAAGAGACACATTTCAGTCGAAAAACAAAGATTCAAAATTTTGTTGGTTGTGGGCGGTAGACCAGGTCGACGACTCATAATCATATACACTTGAAAAATCTAGCAGCTTAAACCGCTCGACCTAAATTCAAATACAAGACCTCTTAACCACCATTTGTAGCATTCAACTAACTTATGTGCCATCTCAACCCATAGCCCCCTAAGTTTACTTACAACCTTGAAAATCAAAGAAAAAGTTATCCTGATTTTATACCTTTTATTTTCAAGTCTTGGTGAAGTGTGATTACTTGTAAAGACAAAAGAGCATCATAATTAGTATTTCTGAAATCCGGTATAATCTACCAATAACATTAGCAACTTTTTGCTCTAGAGAGCAATTCGAGGAAAAATGTTTTGTTATTATATATTTGGGCTTGCCCGGCTCCGCCCAGATACTATCATCATTCTTGAATTTGTGCATAGTGACGATCTCAATTCGTTCGTTCATAATAAAAATCCAAGTTTAAGGGAATTTAGCAATGTTCTCATCAGTATCTATTCTTTCCAGTCTTAGATAAGGGTGATATCAGGAACTAATTTTTTCCATTACCCGAGTTGCATCTTCTTTTTTTTCTCTGTAATAAAACAACAAGAAGTAAGTCGTCAACATATCTCTTGCAAAAAATTGTTTTTGAATTTTCACCGAAGCTTCTCAAAGCAGATTTTCAGCGAATATGCAAACGAGGCAGGCAAAGGGTGAGTTGGTCTACCCTCTCGTGGGGATTCCTTTGTTTTGTTTCAAAACCTCACCATAAGACAAAAAATAAGAATTTGTTAAAATAAAATCAACGAGATTTTTCAAAATTTTCATAAGGTTGGTGCTTTGTTCAACATTGCCCCTTTGCCATAAATTTTCGAGCGCAATGCTTGCCTTTATCTTTTTCCTCTAAATAGATTCGATGTACAACATGCCTCACCTCAGAATGAGAAATTTTTGAAAACATTTCCTTGATCTCGTATGTTGTGTTAACGACGACAAAACTTTGCTTCATGTCGCCGACAGACATCAAGTTGAAATCTTTGTCGTCCAAATCACAGGTTCAAAACTTTTACAAAATCCCTGCTTCTCTATCTCACTATAATGAGATATAATGAACAAATATGACCTTCTTTGTTAAGATTTTTTTCCAATTATGATAAACAAGTTTTTAAGTCTCCCTTTGTTGTTCAACTGTGCAGTTTTTGTCAACTTCTTCTAATTATATCTCAACCTCATTGATTCCAAAATTTCAAATTTACTCTTACCGATTCTCTCAAAGTCACCATTACTATTGAAAGTAGGTGTCATGTCTGTCAGGTTGGTGATCGGACATTCAATAAGGGTCTCTCCCAGCTTCAGGTAAAAAGTGATAATACCATTCCCTCAAAACCGCCCTTTAGGCCAAGTACATATTCACTAAGTACTGCCCCCTCGAGTACTGATGGTGCAAATTTAGCAAACTTAGCTGGCTAAAGTTGGAATATGCCCTAAATGTCAGATTTCTCGATGGCACCAAGTACTTTCTGACAACTCTTGTTCACTTTTGTGATATCCGTTAATCTCCCTTGTATGGTATGCTTTTGGAATTGTGAATAAACTTTTCAAGACCTAGGACATCACTCAACCTGACCCGAACGATTAATGATATACACATTCTGCTTGTGGGTTAGAAGCATAAACCTTATGGTTATGTAGGAGATCAGCTAGGGATTTAAACGAAGACTTAACCTTCGTCCAAACTGTTCGTCGGTTCTTCTGAATTTTGTTATAGAGTTCAGAAGCAGAAATTTTATTCCCAATTCAGCTATACACTTCATACCTCATAACATTTTTTAATCTATCGTGGGACTGGATGGCATTTTAATCACAATCTTTTCTCTTGGATAATGCTTCAGTTTCTTCTTTAACTGCGTTGAGATAAGTTTTTTAACAATTTATCCACCACGCTTGTTATTAGTATATTTTAGGCATTTTAAAATTGCAATTTATTCCTAAGTACCCTTTTTATTGAAAATTTGTCTTATTTTTGAAGACACTCGCAAAAGAGCAATCTGTTCAGTCTTTCGTCAATCTAATTGTTATTTTGTTTTTACGAGGAATGTCAATTTGTATTCCCCACCACACTCGAAAGACTCTTTAAATATTTTAGCAAAAAAAATCACTTCGTACACGTCAATTTTCAATCACATACAAAAGTCGGATTACTGTCAAAGGGTTAATCCATCGTTTACCGCCCATTGCTCCTAGTTTTAGTTCAACTATTTATCTCTTTGAGATCCTTAAGTCCCTTCATTTAAAAAAAAAAAAAACACGTTAATATCATTAAAAAAAAAAAGAAACAGGGGAGTATACACCGTGAGGTAAGTTCAAGTATTTTGACTTCGTTCTAGCTTGACGAGAGCGTTCTTTTATGTTCGATTTTCTGTATTTCAAACTCGTTTTTCTTGATAAAGTTTTTTTTCTTTCAATCATCTTTAACTCATCTATAGAACAAAATTGAACTGAAACAGCGATATAGGTGTATGAGCCCGTTTACCCAACGACTTCTGTACCTAAAATTTTGGATCAACCATGGATATGCGCACATGTTTCTGCTATCTATTATCAAGAATCATGTTCGTCCATCCTACGTAAGTCGGTCTGTAGAACGAGAGAATCTACACATACACAAAGAATGAATACTGACAAATGTTCAAAAACGAGTCTCAATCAACGTGAATTAAGTCCTTGGGGAAATCTCACCCGACGCTATACAACAGAGAATACTCGCGAGTATTGTGTCAAGCCTAAGGGTAGTTTCAAACAATTTAAACATTTCGCCTTTTGCACTATTAATCAAATTACTAATATGACTTAGGAGTCGCAGAAGGCCTCGTTTGGAAATTTACTTTCCAATGGCATTGTCAGTATCGTCTTCATCGCTATCGGAATGTGGTTGTCATCTTCTTATGGATCAGAGTCATGTCCATCCTCCTCTCCATTCACGAATTTGGTGAAACCGTCGGTGTTTTACTTTACAAGCTCCCAGATTCAGACACTCTTCTGATTGCATTCTCATTTCACATTCCTCTTGAGACAAATATTTTTTATCTTCATTTCATTCGTATCCATATGATGATCAAGTGTTTTCCTTATGTATTCAACAATGACAACCTCGGTCTGATCGCTTCTGCTGCAACTCTCACACTTCACCTTAAGTTTGTTATTCTCATCTTCAGATTCTTCGATGTCACCTTCTTCTTTGTTTACAATCGTACTCTTTCCTTTCTCATCTGGGGCACATATTGAGTTGAGGTTCTTACCCTGAATCGTACCTACTATCATCGACAACATTTTCATAACTTCGTTGAGCTGGAGTCCATTACTTGATGCCCCTTGCTCCGAGTCGGTAGGAACAATGTTGTTATATTCCAGCTTCTTGTCTTTATCATCGGATGAGACGACGATTCTTGGCAGGCGGATCTTCACATCGCCACTTCATAATGAGGATCGTGACTTTTGCCTCTCGATAGTAGGTGAGTTAATCTCCATCACCTCCTTTCGCCTCTCATTATTATCAACGTCAACGTGAAAATTATTATTGTCGAATTTCAACACAAGCTTGACTAATTTGTCTCTTTCAACTATGATTCCTTCGACTTCTTGTCGTCAACATTAAACTTCTCTGATATTCTTCAGTGAACTACAGAAGTTGTTGGTCATCCATACCTTGAAGCTTTGTTCCACGTCCTTTGTTTTTATCGTAGCTATGACCGCACCCTTTCCTCGACCCTTCTTCACAGTGCCTTGATTACTTCTTTCACTGAAATCCCAGACAAATTTCTTCAATTTTTCAAACTCCGTGCTCTTTCATCCCTCAATGAGCTTCAGAAGCTCGAGTTGTCGAGTGCATCGGTCCGACAGGGGAACTCTCCTGACCGCTTCATGCAGGATTTAGCAAGACTTCACGGAGGTGTGCCGCTCCGACGAAGTGAGCCAACCACACCTATCGTGAACCCCTAAGGGAAGATAGGGTTATGCGAGATACAAAGTATATCTATCCGAGGGATTGTCACCACCCTAGGGTAGGTGTATCCCCGCCGAGCTACCGAACCACATGTGAAAGTTTTTCGAGTGCAATCACAGAGGTGACCCAACAGAGGGTGTTTCTCGTTCGATGTAGCATAAGGGGTACATGCGGTCAAACGGACAAATCGAACTCGTACGCGAACCGTTGATTGAGGCGTTGATCTCCCAAGCGCGCTTTTGCGTCAGTCGACTATGATGGTCAATCTAACTATGCGATACACGTGTAAAAGAAAATAAGTTTAATCCTCATACTCAAATCGCGCTTAGTCTCTTTTTCAGTTTATACCATAACTCTTTGGTACATGAATAAGCAGGCGTAACATGCAAGACTTCAAATAAATAGCGTGGCGACGTAGACCTCATCATATCGACTAGCTGTGCATGAATACGCAAGCAGTCAAAATGATGGCGTACTATGTGGTGCCCATGACCATGCGACCCATTTTGAAATATGAAATCTCGTTCGACGCTCAGGTGTCGACTAAAGCACGCGTTCATGGGTCAATCCCTTAGCGAGTGCAGAAGTAGACTGGGCATTCAACCATCTTCTGCACCCTGTTGTGCCCCAAAGCAGGACGTTCAATCTCGATTGAAAGGAAGTTGTTGTTATTTATGCGGCTGTCAAACAGTCAAAGTTTATTTAGATCAAATTTAAACTTTTCAAATTCTTAAATATAAAAAAGAGTTGTTGAAATCATACATAAAGTTTCAATAGTCTAAATTCAAAAATATGTTTTTTATGTCAATACAAATGAAAGAAAAAAACAAGCCAATTTCAATCAATTATTAAATGGCATTAAATTTTTCGCTCTTCAAGAAGTAAAATTGAGTGTTTTGCATTGGTTTGGATAAATTTCAATACAGTCATAACTTAGATATTTGTCTGTTGAAAAAAACATTTGCGTGTGGCTCGCCTGAGTTGAGAAATTTGGTCACGTAGATCTTTAGGATTGTAAGTATATAATTGTTAGGATGTTTCAATATGTTAAGCACATGAAAAAAAAAAAATAAACAGTATTGCAAAAGTTACCCGAACTACTAAAGTTTTGAGTGAAATAACATCGCTTATGCCTTTGTACATAGATAGGCATCAGAGAGCCTTTCCCAAACTGTATGTGTAAGTTTCCTCACGGATAACTCTCACGGATGTCCTTAGTTAGTGACTGTAAGTAAGTCGGCAGAGGCTTCGCAACTGCAACCTCCTTGGACGACGTGTGAGGGTAAGATGGCGCAGAGGATAGAAGGGAATTAGAGGGGTGGGGAGATGTTTGGCGCACCACAAGCAACGTGCTATTCCTTTAACTCGGAACTCTATCGTTGCACTAAAATAAAATTTGGCAAGCAGATATGAAGGGATCTCTCTTTTTCCTCAACCCGACTTACTCAAGTTTCGCTCATGATCAATATACCACGTGAGTGCACAAAGTCTAACCAAGTGGCTATTGGGCATGAGGGGATCACTCTCACAATCACAATGTAACTTCCTTTCAATAAACTAACGATCACAGACAAGTGAAATTTTGAATGTAAATTACAAACATACATGGAGTCACACAAAGATTCAACATCGATAGACCACACACTAAAGAGGTAAACTTTTATCGCTCTCTGCACTCACACCCCTTGCCTTATTCACACAAACCCTAACCTTTGTTCAACCTTTTCAAAAAGAAAACACCAGTCCTTTTTAAATGACCATTTAAGTTGGGTTACCAGTCGTGCTGTCCGGGTCCCCAAAGCTTACATAGGGCCTGGCCGGGTAACTGGGATGAGCGGGGTCCCAACGCATATCTAAAGGGGGGGAGGGGGGGAAATCAGAACTTTTTGAAAAAAAAAAGTATGTGGTGTAGAATAGCAAACCAAGCAACTATTGGTTGAGGGTCACTTCCAAATTCTTCACAAAATTTAAAATAAAAATAAAATTATGTAAGGAAAATCATCTCACACCCTTTAAAGACCTTTCAACCCCTTTCAAACCCCTTTAAGGCCCTTAATCCACCTCCCCCCCCCCATCAAAACTACCATGAACCAAAAAACAAATAAGATCACATTTGGGTCCCCCTCGAAGGGCGCAAAAATGCCCCATCATCAGGGGAATTTTTTTTTTTTACTTTTCGTTTTACTCACCTAGATGACCCGCGCAAGAGGGTCCTAGTTGCACTGGCCCGGCTGCCCGGCCGGGCGGGCGGGTCCGTGTGGGTTTGGTAGCCCAGCATTTAAGTCCGGGTAAAAACCTAATAAAACAAAGCATCCCACAGGGACTAAGGTCTTCGGTTGAGTCGTGAGAGTGGAATAAAGTTAAGTCATAAACCGACTTGTTATCAATTGACAATAACAGTTGTTGATCCTCGTAGGATCAGGCTGAAACTAGTCGAGCCTTGAATCGATCTGAATGAAAAGAAATTGCTGCACAACACAAACCATTTTCCAAGAATATACTTAAGTGTTTGGAGGATAAACCCCATATCCCAACTTAAATTAACCTCTATCAACTAACCCTAAACTCATTTCTGGTGCGCACTAGAAATCATTGAAAATTTCGGCAACATCTTCCTTAAACAGGGTAAATTGCTAAAATTTTTGTAGCCTAAAATGAACTTTTTAACATTATTTCTCATAGAGAAATTGATTTCCCTCAATTTTTACAAAACTAAATATGAAAAAAAAAAAAAAACTTTATAAACCTTGGTCTGTGAGCAAAGCTTGAATTAAAAAAGAGCTACCACAATATCAGACAAAAGTCAAAATTTGTCTTACTCCCTGAATTAGCAAAAATTTCGGCAACACTTCCCTTAGGACAAGTAAGCTTCGAAGATTTATACTAAGTCATATATGAAGTTGCGACAAAACTTTGATTAACTTCGATCGATGTCAGTGCGAATACCTTTACAAGGGTATCCGCCCTGATTTTTGCAAGTAACAGAAAGGAATTTGGATTCGGGATGGGGTGCGCAGCGAGAGCCTCGTCAGTTTCTTCTTCGTGACCGACAGTGAGTTTAGAGGAAAAGTAGAGAGTGGGTGGGTGCGCAATTTTAAGGTGCGCGTGATCTTTCTTATTGATGTTGCAGAACCGATGCATTGTCGACCAACTTCTTGCCTTTGATTAAATTAAGAATAAGTAATTCTCCCTTTGGTTGATATGTTTGATCATGGCAAATGTGCGCGCACGAGGGTGACATCCATTGAGGTCGGCGTTAAAAGTTTGGTTAATGACACCACTTTTTAAAAGAAAAATTACCATTCCTTTAATTGGTGTGGTATTGGGTCTGTGACGCATATAAAATACCGTACTTGGGGAATTAGCGGCGAGACAATGGTGCAATGGGTGGAGCAATTGACGACCGTGGATATCGAGTGGTAGACGAAGATGTGGTCTTGGAGTGTTTTGGTAGCCCCCCGTGCCACACGACGCTCGTTTATATGGAGTCTGCTCGATATTTAATATCAGCTTTGGGTCTAACACTATTGGTTATGGCAGTGGACAGCAGGCGGTAGCGAAGGAGTGACGAAGCATCTCCAAGAAGCTGAGGGTTTGAGGGTCAGGTGGGACTATCCCCCTTCGTTTTGTTGCCAACCCCGACAACGGACCCCGTTTGGCACAATCAAAGAGGGATTCCCAACGGTCCTTCCCTCTCTCCCCTTTCCTCTCTTTCCTTTTATTTTTACCTTTATTTTTTTTGTTATTTTTATTTTATTTTGAGTCTCATTTTTCGGGCTTCGGTACGAGCTCCGATGCCGGCTTCGGGACCGGTGCCGAAACCAATGGGTTTATCTCACTTAGTGCACCTTGAACTGATGAAAATACAGACCTAAGTTCGAACTTCATCGAAACCAAATGGATGAAATACTACGACTCTTAATTGTCTGCAGTCGGTCAGTTCAATGTTGATATCGTAGGATTGTTGATCTTCTTGCTTGACGTGGGGTGGTCGTCACGTCAGTCAAGGACTACGAGCACGTGCCCTATTGACCAGCAACGGTGACTTCGACGTGTTCAGGATGCTCTATCCGAGGAATCAACGTGCATGCAAGAAATTCCTCTATCCTACCGGTCGGAAAGACATGGTCCGAGGAATCAATGTGCATGCGAGTCGATGAGTGTGCCTGTTGGGACCCAAGAGATTGTGAACAAGGCCTGCGCAGAGCAGGCTAAGGACACTGTGGCGGACGACCGCAACGAAAGTGTGCAGATCGTTTGTAGGACTTGGGTATAGAGGCGAAAGATAGATCAAACCGTCTATTAGGTTCTCTCTGAAGCTTCCCTTAGGATAGCTGGAGCTACCGACCGGTTAGTGCGCTGCAGTGGTCGGGCTACACTAGCTGAAAAGGAAGGGGGTGAACCTGGACGCGGACCTGTGCCAAGTGAGTTAAAGGCAAAGACGGAGATGGTAAAAGGAGGAAGATGGGTATGGTGGGGAAGAGAAAGCCCACCTCGTTCATTTCAGGGTGGGTTTGAGCGGGGCAAAATGCCAAGTAGGGTTTTTTGATAGCTGCGAGTTAGATGGCGAGGTTACATTTCATGACAAGGGTGTGAAATATGAGGTATGATGAGTTGGGTATGAGCGTGGTGGAGAAAACCCGATAGTTCAGGCCAAACGAGGGTCGTTTGCGCCTTTTTCAGATTGAAAACGAGGAGATGAAGTTTCGCTTATGAGTTTTTGGGGTAAGGCGACCCACGACAACCCTCGCCCCCCACCATTCTCTCGCGCGTTGACCTCCCTGGTCCGGAATTCAAGACGGGCGGGATAGGGGAATTCCATCAACACCCCGACACACCAGAACCCGAACGGTCTTGCCAAACGAGGAGCATACTCAAGGTCCTTGGTTACCGTGACGGCCACCCGTGGCCAGTGCCACTCCCGCCTTATGAAAAGTCAAAGCATAAAATTAAATAAATAATGATAATAAAAATAATAAAATACCCATGAAAAGTCCAGTTGCCAAAAAAACAAGAAGCCGCCTGCACCGATCTAACGCTGCCGATGGCAAAACCGAGGAGGATGGCCCCACCATTCTGACACTCTACGTGCTTTCTTCCACTGGCCTCGATCCATGAATCTCTCATATGAAAGTCCGATACCGTAACCAAGTGTGAGGCCCAAGACTGGGTCTAGCAGTTGTCAGACACTTAAATGAGCGAATACCGTGCGACACTTAGACCCACCGAAACGATTTCAAGAATCACATTGTCGTTGACGCCATCCTCCGCACGTATGCGTACGTCATAGGCAAGTACATCAATCAATAAAACAACTTTTTTTTAAACCTTACTTAATCCGAAACAAAAATCTGGTCGGCGACTACGCCGACCTCCACAATCATCAATCAAAAATAAAAGGATCACGCACGTCTCTAATCCGTGCGCCCACACACTCTCCACTCTAGTCAACCATCCAACCTTTGTAAACCATAGACGCAACTGAGCCTCGCGTGGAATACTTAATCTTTAAACCAAACTTATTTTTGCCGCTTGCAAAAACCAAGGCGGATACCTTTGTAAGGGTATTCACACCGACAACAGGATGCATCTTCTCATCGATCTAGTCTAAGATTCGATCCGATTTTTATCATCCTATCGATGGAAGTAGCCTCTCTCTATCTCTTTGCACTCATGGCTGGAGAGCAGTGTATATTTCCATGTTTTACCGATAGATCCTTTCCCATCTCGCTCATTCTTCGGACGAAGATCTCCCTCTCTCACACGTGAGTGAGCGACGACATTTGCGCCTGACAGTTCCTTAGTCAATACTCACATTGGGTTTCTTTTCAATGTATATGTCTGTCGCAATGTATCTTCCTATGTTCTTGAGGAAGATCCCCTCCCATTTTGTATATTGGCAGGATGCTCAGCTGATGCACACATGGAACTGTTGAATAGCGGTTGCGAGTGAAAGTTAGTGGAAGGGTGGTGTGTGAGAAGGGATGCAGATGAGACGACGAAAATATCTTCCGCACAAATAACGAGCGACAGAGGGGCTGCCTATATGACAATGTTTCTTTCCATATTCTAGCGAAAGATACATTTTAAATTCATATGGTTGGTGGTGGTCGGCTGGAGCAAGCCACTTAGTGGTGGTCGGGGTGGTCTTCTTATTCACCTGGTTGATGTCGATCGAGCTGCAATTTGCAATCGTCATCGAGTTGTGGTCGGCCTGGTGGCTACTCGTCACGACACCGCCCATCTTTTGATCGCCTTTATCTTATTTCCATTCTAATTTCGCTTTGCCTCTCGTATATTGGTCACCTTAGTCATGCTGCTCGTGGGCATGACCATGAATGCAGTTTGAACGGAGTTGATTTTAGCAATTGCGTGCACTGGGCGGACAAAGGGCATGAATCGGGTGAAGCGACGGATGTTTCCAAGGTTTGAAGCCAGACGAGCTGGATGGTGTGCTCGACACTAGCACTGCATGAACGAAGGAGAAAGGTGAGGGGCGACTTACCTTCTAGTGACGATGCTCACGTGACAATTAAGGATGATGCACAACGGTCTTTGAACTTTGGTTCTGACGTAACAGGGATTAACAGACTGAGAGTTCTTCCTTGATTAAGAGAGTGATGGTACATGACTGTTCTTAGTTTGCGGACTGCTGGTTCTTATTTAGTTGTTGCTGTCGGGTTGGGACACGACACTCGCTCTAGTTACTCAAGACGTTGCTGTTAATTACTCGGATTCGATAACCATTGTTTTTTGTTTGATTTTATACTGTTATTATTGATGTTGACCGCTTCAAAATCGTAATTCATCACCATGGGACGACTATCCGTGTGAACGAGGCTACTACTCTTGTTTAATGAGCACAGCGTTTGTTGTATTTTTGCCGTGTTTTCACTGTGCATCAACGCTAACTCTTGTTGTGTGTCTATAAGCGCTCGATTTGCGAAAGTTTGCGCCGTGCGTTGCCGACCGTTGTTGTGTAAGTATGTAGTGTTTACTACCCGTCTAGTTGAGTTTGCGCTATACATTTGCTAAACATTTGGTTGAGTTTGACTGCGTTTACTGCACTTTGACGGGGGTGATTTATTTGAGAGGAGTATTCCGGAGGCCGCGTAACTGCATTCTAATCATCTGTAGGAGTACGACGGTTTAAAAGTGTGATTGGGCTTCTGCAAAGGGGGTCACTCCTGTGATTTGGGGGAATGTCAGAGGGTTATCTTTTCGTACTTTGGCTTTGGCTTAGCCATCCTACTGCGCATTGGCCATCATTGCGGGGTTCTTAGGCGACTTAAGCTTCAAGGTCCTCTAACGGGAGTATGAGTGCACCCTCCTTGTATCTGCGTGACTTAACGTTTCTTCTTCTGCCCTTCTCACTCTCAGTCTAGTCTGTTGGTTCAGAGAGGAAGGCGGCAGGCGGGATTGGAAACCCATAGGAGAACAACAAGGTCTTATGGAAGGTCCGCCCACTGATAGCGGGAGCTCTGCCGAAACCTAGACGAGGTTCTAGGGGCAAAGAATTTTCAGGTATAACGATTCTCATTCTGTATGAATCTACTAAACCCATATCAATACATCTCTCTACACTGTTTGTAACGATGTTTTCGTGAAAAATGAAATGTTTTATGGAAAGT
The DNA here is from genome assembly GCA_003427395.1 of Chara braunii. Lineage (NCBI taxonomy): Eukaryota > Viridiplantae > Streptophyta > Charophyceae > Charales > Characeae > Chara > Chara braunii. The sequence goes on along the minus strand of BFEA01000007.1, from coordinate 4,978,598 downwards.
GAATATGCCTAAATTATCAATATTTGACAAAACACACGATGATATTTACAAACAAAATAAGAAGATTTTCGATATGTAAAGAATATAATGATGAAAAGTTTAACGAATTTCGAAACATATAAAGAACTACTTGTTTGTGTTGTTAACATAAAAACCTTCTTCATAACATTCATAACCATACATGAATACCACAAAAGAAAAAAATATCTTTCATGTAAGACTTTGAAAACTTCACATGTCGGGCAAAGGGTTTTTTGTCCCTTACATCTTCAAGTGTTGTCACTTAGGAAAGACCAGGGTGCATAAAAGCAAAAAACATGGTCAAACTTTTGGACAGATAGCATTGCGATTTGCAGTATAAAAAAAAATTTCCATCATACTTTTGACTTAACTAAGTTAGCTATCTTATACTGTAAGTTGTCCAATCTTCCAAACTAGTGTTATCTCGGACCCCCATACATATAGCACCCCGATTTGCAATTAAAAGAATATTTTGCCATCATACTTTGGACTTAGCTAAGTTAGTTATCTTGTATTGTAAACCGTACAATCTTCCAAAAAAGCGGTATCATTTTGTTCATGATGTGTAGGGTCCCTGTATTGTACATGCGTTTCTGTTTTCTCATATTCCCACAACAGGAGATGTCGTACATATTTGATTGTCGTGTCAACAAGGTCATCCACTAATGCTTTCAACGTCAGTTGTTCTCTGATCACTCTCTGAAATCCAGTTGCCCTTCTCATGTCAACGTTATCTTCATTGGACGTGCTTGCACTTGCAGAATAGGCGTTATAAATAAAAAAGGATACCTTGCAACGACCTTGGATACATGCCGCCAAAGAAAACAATGTCATGACCTTCAAATTATTGAAGTAGAACTTCGCTGCAAAGTACAAATGTGAGAATGACGCGAGAAACTCTTGTGGGTACATTCCCGACCCGCAACACCGACGACCACAAATGTAGAGAGACTGCTAAGGACAATGTTCTCAATGGTACGGCGCGACGTCCACGCCTCGGACACTAACTAATGAATCCTTAAAAATGACTTCAGAAGGGAAAATATTGCCCCCATATCATGCCAGATGTTTCTTCTTCATACGATGTCATTGGGCGACCATCCAGTAGTCGCAAATGGTTAGACCATTCTGTGAAACAACAAAATATGGTTCAAACAATATTTGAATGAGACAAAATTGGGACTAACGTTGTAAGAAAGTTTAAAATAAACTTTACAAACAATGAAATCGTCATTGGACAACGTTCTAGTCGGCGCAAATGATTGGAACATTCTACGAAACAACAAAACATAGTCATGACCATACTTGAATGAGATAAAATTTATATAAAAGTTGTAAAAAAAATTAAAATAAACACTACAAGCGATGAAATTAAGTACTACATATGAAAGTCGCACTACCATAAGAAAGTTGTGATGACATCGTTTACGCTAATATTATTCATCATCAGGAAGACCAAGGCATGCCATGACATAAGTTGTGATGACATCTCTTACGTTAACGTTCTTCTCCATCATGAGGAAGAGCAACGCATGCCATAATTGTTTCTCTGGCTAATTTTTGAATGTGCAGTCCATTCTGTAGAAGTGATATTTTTTATGTCCACCTCCACAAAATACAATTTTGATGCTGCCATTGCTCAAGTGACGTTTTGTCCTTCTTCCATGTCTTCTTCCACGTATTCGTATATTGCACACGATGCATTTCACGACAGGTTGCGATACTCAATATTTAATGAGAACGTGGTTGAAAGTCGACGATCTGACGTCATTGTCAACAACAAAAACAACTTTTATATCCACACAGGAAAATCTTTGTCAATATCATCTTGTTAAGGATGTAAAAGAACAAATTGACCCTTTTCGACGTCTGTCACAGGGTTGAACTCTGGTTTGGGACGCTCGTTAGCGGATCCTAAAAAAAATGATTCTTTGTTCTCGTCATTTTTCATGAGGAAAGCAATATCAATGTCCTCTTAATCATCCTTCATAATTCCTTCTATTACGGTCAGAAGCCAGCCTCGAGCGATGACCTTCGAGATTCAGACCCATACTAATCTTCAATTGTTTCTAAAAACCGTTTTCATTATGACAACGCACTCTCCTTCAAAAAGTTTATCTCATCCTTCATTCCAACCCACTTGTGTTGCTTGTTTTTTGTAATCAATCAACGAATGTCTTTGCGCCTTCAACAAATGAAACAAAATCGTTATGATTTCGATCATGAGAGACAGACATTGATTGAAATGACCACTGCGGTCTTGCATATCTCTTATTCGCATCTCTATTAACAAAGTAAACTGTCGAAGACCACTCATGACTCGTACAATACTCCTTCCACAGGAACAGAAGGTTAACATCCTCAATAAAAAAATTAAATGCATGTGGACGAGTGTGATCTGTCAACCCCTTCACTAAAAATGTTTTCACAACACTTCTCGATTTTGCAATTTCATTCATGAATGTACATGACGGGCGGTCAATTTGCGAACGAACGATAAGCTTAAAGAGATCAATCATAGTGTATGCATCATGCATTTTTAGTTTACAGGAAAAGTGACTAAAAGTGGCATCGACATCGATGTGTGTGTGCCCTACTAGCATGAAGCCGGACTCAACCTCTTTGAAGAAACCGAATTTTATCAAAGTTGCGGTCAATGCTTACACATATTTATTCTTGTTATCTCTCCAACAATTATCCACTTGTATCCTAAACGTTAGAGGCACGTCGCTTGATGCCTGAATTTCACGAAGGACTTTCTTGATGGACGATACAACAACATTCGAGTCGTGTGGGTAGCAAGAAAACCGCGTGTGAACGTGAACAGACGGAGAACGTTCGTGTGAGATGATCAATATCAAGTTTATTTTCAACATTAGGACATTAGCAAATGCTTTCGATATGTTTTCCCCATTGAAATGTGAAACACTGGTCTTATTTTGATGCATGTCATCAATGATGATGCACAAACTGTTTGAGACTTCGATTCATTCCTCCACACCTCTTAAGCCGCTCAATGCTGGTGCTTAAGGTCCAAATATTTGTCACGCAACGAAACAAAATGTTCACGTACTCGTGTGTATTTTGCATAATTGATACTCTTTATATTTTACGCACTTCTCACATTTTGCAAAATTTTGATCAATATCATGAAATTTTGCATGCCAAAAGTGTGTTCTCCACATGTTATAAAACACTTGGAGAGAAACAACGAGAATGTCCATGTTGTCAAATTGCGCATTCAACAACTTGTAAACTTCCACCTTATTGTAGGAGTCGGACAATCTCAAAACCACGCTCGATTCTCTATTTCTCGTTTTCATGTTATTGGGCATCGAATCTCCGTTGTAATGTATAAATGACTTTAGTTTACCATACATTGCTGCATAGGTAACAAATGTGCGTCTTAGTCCAATGTTGCCACGCTCTGGCATGACATGACTTTTCGAGAAGGTCATCCGTTTCTTTATAAACGTATTTCTACATACACCAAAGCACTATGCACTAATGCACACCTTTCGTTTCCCCACAATAGGTTGCACAATCTCCTTGCCGTCTTTTACAAATGTAAACCTTTTCAAAGTTTCAATCCACCACACATCTCTGTTTTTGTGGTCCTTGGAGTAATATGCGCTTCGAACAACTTTGATGTCATCTAAGGTCATGTGTACAACAATTTTATCCACGAACGCTTGCCAACACTTTCCTGTTCAACTTCTAATGAACGGATTCCAAAACGTTGTTTGATCTCGACATTCGCCTTCGATAAGTATATGAACGTTTTTCTTATGACAATCTTTGTGGGAACACACAATCAAAATCCGAAACAAGATCGTCACTGTCCTCACGATTTCGATGACGATGGTTAGAGCTGTTGTTGTCGTTATTGCGTGGATAACTTTCTTTATCGGGAGAACTATCGACACTAGAACCAATTCAAGCAGTTCAACGTCAACTGTCCTCTTCCCTTTCCTTACATAACTTCAAATCTTCTCTGGCAAGTCGAAAGTCAAGAAAATTGTGGGAAGTGTCATGTTTGGGATCCTGAAGTGGATTTTTGGGCACCCATAAAACATGGTCTACATCAGATATGAACCTATTAGCGTTTCTGCCATCAACTTTATGACCTGCAATATCGGATTCGGATTATGTTGTCGGTCGTGGACGTTGAACGACAAGGGAACTACTCTCTCAAGTAATAACATCGAATTCAAATTCTCTCATCCTCTTGCAAGCAGGCGAGTCGGGGGTACAAGTATTGTCACGAATTACATCTTCGGAATCGGGAAAGTACATAGCGAGGTCGTGAGTATCCGCATGACAATTCTCATCCAGTAATGTGTTAGACGTCACACAGTCCATACTTGTTTGCGTTGCATATTCAGCTTGCCGATATGAAGTGTTGCAAGACATAATGAGTCTGCGATGACAAATAAATGGGTTAATATTCAAGGCGTGAAACCTTGTTGTTTGAGACAAACATAACAAAGGGTTATTCTTCATCAAGTGAGAGAAGGTTAACGACCCTTAAATTATTCACAATTTCCCTAAGAAGTTCAACATCTGAATGGACACCACCAGCCCAAAGAGGAGGTTGAAATTCAACTCCCTTTGACAAAAACATTGTTTTTGTTTGTCGAACACTTTCAACGTTTTCGACATATTCACCTGCTTAGGAATTTCAGCAAGTTGAGAGGTGTATTGTACGTATGTCATCATGCCTATAGTATAATCTTTCACCGTTTCTGGTATGTTCAACTACTCGAAAATTTCAGAAACAATATATCCTCGTTGTGTAAATCGGGTGTCGAGATTCGAAGAGACTTTTAACGTTTTCGACATATTCACCTACTCAGGAATTTCAGCAAGTTGAGAGGTGTATTGTATGTATTTCATCAGGCCTATAGAAAAGTCTTTCACCGTTTCCAGTATGTTCAGCTGCTTAGAAATTTCAGAAAAAATATATCCTCTTTCCTGTAAATCGGGTGCCGAGATTCGAAGAGACGTTCGACATTTCCAACATATTCACCTGCTCAGGGATTTCAGCAAGTCGAAAGGTGTACTGCATAGACCTTCGGTGTTTCCGACATATTCACCTGCTAAGGAATTTCAGCAAGTTGAGAGGTGTATTGTATGTATTTTATCAGACCTATAGTAGATCTGTCCCCGATTTCGGCATGTTCACCTGCTCGGGAATTTCAGAAAAAATATATAAAATGGGGTGTCGAGAGCGAGATAGACCTTCGGTGTTTCCGATATATTCACTTGCTTAGGAATTTCAACAAGTTGAGAGGGCTACTGCATAGACCTTCCGCGTTTCCGACATATTCACCTGCTCATTCACCTGCTTAGGAATTTCAACAAGTTGAGAGGTGTATTGTATGTTATCAAGTCTATAGTAGAGTCTTTCACCAATTCCAGCATGTTCACCTGCTCAGAAATTTCAGAAAACATATATCCCCGTTTGTGTAAATCGGGTCTCGAGAGTGGGATAGACCTTCGGTGTTTCCGACACATTCACCTGCTCAGGAATTTCAGCAAGTTGAGAGGGGTACTGCATAGACCTTCGGTGTTTCCAACATATTCACCTGCTCAGGAGTTTCAGCAACTTGAGAGGTGTATTGTATGTATGTTTTCAGACCTATAGTAAATCTTTCACCGATTCCAGCATGTTCAACTGCTCGGGAATTTCATAAAAAATATATCACCTTTTGTGTAAAATGGGGTGCTGAGAGTGGGAAAGACTTTCGGTGTTTCCGCCATATTCACCTGCTCAGGAATTTCAGCAAGTTGAGAGGGCTACTGTATAGACCTTCTGTGTTTCCGACATATTCACCTGCTTAGGAATTTCAACAAGTTGAAAGGTTTATTGTATATTATCAACTTTATAGTAGATTCTTTCACCGATTCCAGCATGTTCACCTGCTCAGAAATTTGAAAAAACATATATCCCCTTTTGTGTAAATCGGGTCTCGAGAGCGGGATAGACCTTCGTTGTTTCCGACACATTTACCTGCTTAGGAATTTCAACAAGTTGAGAGGGGTACTGCACAGACCTTCCGCGTTTCCGATATATTCACCTGCTCAGAAATTTCAGCAAGTTTAGAGGTGTATTGTAGAGTCTTTCACCGATTCCAGCATGTTCACCTGCTCATAAATTTCAGAAAACATATATCCCCTTTTGTGTAAATCGGGTCTCGAGAGCGGGATAGACCTTCGGTGTTCCCGACACATTCACCTGCTCAGGAATTTCGGCGAGTTGAGAGGGGTACTGCATAGACCTTCGGTGTTTCCAACATACTCACCTGCTCAGAAATTTCTGCAAGTTGAGAAGTGTATTGTATGTATGTTATCAGACCTATAGTAGATCTTTCACCGATTCCAGCATATTCACCTGCTCGGGAATTTCATAAAAAATAGATCACTGATTCCAGCATGTTCCTCTCTGGGCTGGTGGTGTCCATTCAGATGTTGAACTTCCTAGGGAAATTGTGAATAATTTAAGGGTCGTTAACCGTCCCTCCTTTGTTCACCTTGGGTCGTGGTCGTGATCGCCCCCTACGTAGTTGCCTTTGTGTGGCATGGTCGTCGTCGCTCTTGCTTCTCCTTGCGAAGAGCCTAACCTTCTAGTAGTCGTACACCTCGTTTCCACATCCACTGTCTACGTCGGACATTCTTGCTTTTGATCAGGTTTGCTGCCAGATACATTGGGAAGAAGTGTAAGGGGAAGGTGAAGTAAGGGAGAATTCGTAGGAGGGGAGTAAGCTTCAGTAAGGATCGAGGGAGAAAAAGAAGAAGTCAAGGAGAAAGGAGATGAACGGGAGAGGAATCAGACTAGTGCATGAGGGGGCAAGACGTAAGAAGAAGAATGACAACGGGTATCAAACGAGACTGGGCATGAAACTTTGCTATACGCGGGAGGCGGGTGAAAACAGGGTAAGAATTCGATCGTATATCTTTCTGTATTCTAGCGAAAGATCCGTTCTCATTTTGCACAACAGGTGAGTGGGACATCGAGGTTCCAGGTTCGAGTCACTTCCTTCAACTGCAGTCCCCCCCTCCCCGAAGGTCGAAGTTGCCCATTCGGCACTACGGGTGTGCTCGATGCATCGCCATCTTGGATTGGATTTTTGTAACTATTGTCACGAGGGCTGAGTCAGCATACTTAGCAGGGCCATGGTTGACTCGGTTAATGGGTGCATGGAACTTCGGCGAGACTAGGGTGAGATGTGTGACATCGAGTCCAGGCATGCATGAAGCTTTGAGCACGGCTTGGTGCACGAGAGGATAAAGGAAGGAAGCGGTGAGGGAGAGTTGTGATAGAGAGGGAATGGTGACTGCAATAGTAATTGAGAGGAGAAGGTAAGCATCTCCTAACATGTATTTTAGTGCAGGTGCGGTTGCCTGTGCCATAATCGATGAACCCGAATGAGTTTTGAAGCAGTCTGTGAAGGATGGTTGAGGGTGTGCCCGCATCAATAAGGAGTGATTGCTAATGAACAGTGTGTGGCTACGCAAATGACAGATAAGTCTGTTGGTGCTTGCAATCGAAGCTGGTTATTTGTAGTATGCTCATTAAGCTGTTGGTTGTCTACAATTGTTGTTGGTCCGTTAGATAGAGCAGCACGGTAAACCGTAGGCAAAAAGGGAAAAGAGAACAACAAACGAGGGGCTATGACTATATATATATATATATATATATATATCGTCAAATAGAACTGCCCGGTAAACCCGTAGGCAGAGAGGGAGAAGAGGACAACAAACGAGGGGCTGTGACAAACTGTTTCGTCGGAGTTAAGGACGTAACAATCAAGGCATCATTACTAGCCGACATAGGGGTGGTGGACATAAACGATTATATATATATATATATATATATATATATATATATATATATATATATATATATATATATATATATATATATATA
>BFEA01000007.1:4922344-4965869 GCA_003427395.1 Chara braunii | reverse complement strand
GAGAGAGAGAGAGAGAGAGAGAGAGAGAGAGAAAAGAAAAGAGAGAGAGACTGACACATAGAGAGAAAGGAGGGGGAGGACAGACAGACAGTCAGTACCACGGGAGGGGTAGGAGGAGGGGTAGGAGGAGGAGGAGGAGGAGGGGTAGGAGGAGGAGGAGGAGACAGCCAGCCAGACAGACGGACGGTATGACGGGCGGAGGACACACAGAAAGACAGACAAACAAAAAGACAGACAGACAGACAGACAGGAGGGGGAGGACAGACAAACAAACAGTACCACGAGAGGGGTAGGAGGGGTAGGAGGAGGGGTAGGAGGAGGGGTAGGAGGAGGAGGAGGAGTCAGACAGACAAACAAACAGACAGACAGACAGACGGACGGACGGAGGACAGACAAACAGACAGACAGACAGACAGACAGACAAACAGACAGACAAACAGACAGACAGGAAGACAGACAGACAAATAGACAGACAGACATACAAACAGACAGACAGGAGGGGGAGGACATACAGACAGACTGACAGACAGACAGACAGACAGACAAACAGAAAGGAGGGGGAGAACAGATAGACAGACAGTACCACGGGAGGGGTAGGAGGAAGGGTAGGAGGAGGAGGAGGAGGGGTAGGAGGATGGGGCTTCGTGAAAAGCAGGAGCATCGATCTGACCTACCTGCTTCTACTACTACTCACCCGCATATGTTTATCTCAGTCGTACCAGGCTTCCTTTCTACCTTCTGTCGGTGACTCCCCCACCCTTCTTCCTTTTTCTTCGTCCTGTTATTCATGCATGTATGTGTGTGTGTGTGTATGTATGTGTGTGTGCCCCGCCCCTATCCCACCGGTAAGTGGGCTTCGGGCCGGAAGGCCGGATGCCACGGAGCATCGGGCCGTCCGGCCCTCAGCCCCCCCCGGTTCCTTACACACACTCACAGACACCACAAACCACAGGTTAGTACATGTCGAACCTGGTAATCAGATAGGCTTTCACCATATCATCAATCATTCGCCCGGGCTGGTATCTCTGCCTATTGTGAAACACCCTGTCAACAACCTTCCAGCACTCCCCCATGCTAAAGCCATTAGAGACCATGGTTTGGACAAGGTCATAGATCTCAAGGGCGGCCTCCTGCTCGTCTGAGCATATGATGAGAATCATGACGGTTTGCGCAGTCAGGATATGCAAAGGCTGCGCGATAAAGCGATTGGATTTAAACCTCATGAATCTCACCGGGGAAAATGAGAGACCCCTCTTTTTGTCATGTTTTGATGTGGCGTACGTTGTCGGAGGGCGCGGTATCCCGACCCTCCTCTGTGTGCCAAATCCGTGCTTGGTACTAGTCTTCCCCCTGATGCTTTGGCCTATAGACGTATCCTGGACCCCTGCTGTTCCTGGTACCCAGGCTGTACCTCGGCGCGGACCAGTCCCGGTGACGTTGCCCTCAACAAAAGGGGTGCGCCACAGGACTTCCATTGGTCCACACGGGCTCGGCGCCCTGCTGTACAGCAGAGCACAACCGGCCTGTGACCGTGGTAGCCGCCGGGTTTGCCCTGGGACGCGGAAGTGGGAAGGCTGGCCCAGTCTTTTCAACTGCGCGCCAAGCACCCCTCTACAGAGTTATGGGTTAGGTGCACGGAATAGACGCCGCTGATAAAAATGGAAAAAAGAAAAAGAGAAAATAGAGCGCCGAATTTGAACTCACTTTAGTTTGGGGAGAATCCAGTGGCTTCGGGCCACTGTGATGTTACGATTCCCTTTCCATTTTGGTTTACTGATTGTCATTATTATTATTATTATTATTACTATCAGTATAATTACTAATTTTTTCTATTTTCAGTTTTCCGCTTGTTGGCCTGTCATCGCGTGGGAAGGCCAACGGTTCGTATTTCGAACTCAGCGACCCACAGCCTAAGTCGGCTGACCTCACGTATACTATCTGTGGGCTGGCTCTGATTTGACGCCGTGCGGTAAGACCCCAAAAAGGAGGGCGACCCGCGGCCGCATCGGTAAGAGACTTATCACCCACCCTGTGGAGGGTCGTAAGTCCCCTCCTTTCCATCGGACACGGGCACCCAGCTGAGACAGTTCGCTGCTCTCTTTTGAGATGAAAACCTGGGCGGTCGGGATCCCGTTATGGGACCACCACCTCGGAATAAGTAGTCACCTCTCAACGAGACGAAGCGACAGTGACCGATGGCAGAAGGCCTGTTGATATCGCAGCCATAAGCTTTTTTTCTTTTCTTTTCTTGAGTTTCCTTTTTTTTTATAAAGTCATAAGTTTAGAAATTATTTTTGTTTGCTTTCGAATTTTTACTCAGCTGTGAAGCCTTTCGTTTAGAGCACACCGGGGTCGCACTCGCCTGGAGCTTTATAAAACGAAGGTTGTCCCTACTACGCATAAGCCTTGATTCCTGGCACCTGGGGCTCAGCCTGGCTAGGTGCTGCGAGCAGGGATAGTGCGGACTGAGCATTGGCATAGACCGTTGAGAAAGAGTGGCTATGGCACTACACGGCTATAGGCCTGACTGTTGGCGGCACACAGTGCGCTGGGTTCCAATGTCGGATGAGGGCCCTCAGATCACTACGGTCCTGAACTACGACGGGGGAGAGGTAGTCCGACTGAAGGTCTGCATAGAAGGGCGGGAGAGAGGAGGAGATGCGAGGTGACCGGAGGCTGCAGGCTGCCATTTCCGAAGTGCGCGACAGGGCGGAGAGGAGGTGCAGGCGAGACGGGGTGACCGTGGGTTTGAGGGTGTCGGTCATCTATCACGAGACCGAGTCATCAACTGGGACCGAGACAAGGGAGGAACAACACAACGAGAGAGACTCAGGCGGGGAAAGCGAAATGAGTGAGACAGACCGGGAGACGGACCTGAGGTCCTGGATCAGGCCAGGCGAGATCCAGAGGCACCACCGGCGAAGCCAGTGGAAAAGGGACCCGAGGCCAGCTCACGGCAACTGACACCCAGAGGCCGTCGGACGGGCGAAAAACAGAAGAAGGGGAAGAGACACGTGTGAGGGGAAGAGCATCAGACGTGGTGTGGCACGCTCCGGAGAAGAAAAAGGAGGTCAGCGGGCGAGAAAGGGAAACTATCTGTTGATGTCACCCTCATCTCAGCGGGAGCGACATAGAACGCCACCCTCGCGAGACTCATCCGGTCATCATGCGAGGCATTGTTTTCTTGAGAGACTCTGATGGCGAGGGTCGTTCTGGGTTGGAAGCTGCTAAGCATGGAGCGGAAGGCTAACGCGTGCTAAGTCAGTTAACAGAGAAGGAGGGTTAGCGGAAGAGGTAGAGGCGGGAACTGAGCGCGCGTGCTGAGATGGTGATGTCAGCCGAACTGCAGCGTGTGCGACGAGCCAGAGAAGTGATTGTAAATGGCGGTGCGTACATGCGCGAGGGAGGTGCTCAGACTGCAACGTTTGTTTTGACTTCAACCGTTGCCTCTACGCGTGCTCAGAGTACTTCGTGAGTAATAAGCCGCGGCGAACCTCCGTGACATGTCGGTCAACTGTTTGTCTTCACTCTCGCTCAGAGTACTTCAAGACTGATAAGCCACGACGAGCCTCTGTGACACGCCAAAGCAACCAACCTCTGTGACTCCTTGAGTATTCGCCATAAGTGACTCGTCTCTGTTTTATCTCGCACGCCTCTCCTGAGTAATCAGTCTTAAAGCACTTTCGGCTCGCTCGCCGAGCAGTTACGATGTAAGCATGTGAAATAAGCAGGTATGAATAAGTTCCTTTTAGTGCGAGGGAAGCTGCTAGTTTTTTACGAACCCCGTCTAGTGGACGCCTGACGGCTCGATCTCATCCAGAAGGTGCTTTGGCATGCTTCTGCTTGTGGTCAGCAGACGAGAGAGAAGAGTGAGAGGAAGGGTGGACGGAGTAGAGAGTTCGACGCAGGCGGTCTTGTTGGTGTCATCATTATACTGGTCGAAGTATGCGTGAGCCGATCGGTCAAGAACTAGTCGTTGTGAGGGTCTCACTCCTCTGTGAGCGTTTTTCACTTACTGGTTGGTGCGCCTGCGCTGATGACTACCTGTCTTGCTACCCTCGAGTGACTTCTGATCCGCGACGCTATCAAAGTCATTGACACTCTTCCACGCGAATGTCCTGGCCAAACCTCAGAAAAGGCGGGCGACATTGCAAGATAATTTATTCTGTTCTATTATCATTATTTGTTTTTCCTTCTGCTGTTTTTAATTGATTGGGACGATTGATCATTGATAACCGATCATCTTACAACTAGGCAAAGGTTAGGGCAGCAGTAGACTGCAAGACCGGGTGAACAGGGGAAGACCCCTGTCTCATAATGACAATTTGAAAAGTGCAAGCCGCAGGAGGAATACAAAATATAGACCACAAATTAAGAGAATTAACGGGGTTGGAGCTGCTGGATAGTCTTGGCATCGACATTCGTCTATTATATGTGTCCCCTTGTATTGGGTGGATTATTTGATCACCCGATAAGATCAAAGAGAGACGGGGGGGGGGATGGTGCAACCAGTGTATCTATGTGCATAAACCCTTCAAAGACAGAAATTACAGATATAATTGGAACCCTGGCTTTTTTTTTTTTTTTTTTTTTAGTGTGAGACTACAAAATGTTGATTGCCCCACCTAGTTACGCTGTGTGATCTCCCCGCGCGTGACCGCATAGCGTGGCTGCATCGGACCGACGCATTGTACGGGCACACTGTGCGATGACACTGTGTGGGCACTCTGCATGACTGCACCGTGTGACTGCATCGGGTGACTGCGTGGGTGTGTGGGGGCGAAGGGTATGAGCTTGCATGTGCTCACCTGCGTACTCACCTGATTGAATGGTCGCCAAATAGTGGTACGAGTTCGCTTGTGTCCTGAGACAAATCGAGTGTATAACTATACAAGCCCGCAAAAGTCTGTGTGCGTGTATGTGGATGGGAGTCCAACTGAATGTACTTGCGAGCTTGATGGTCATGGGCGGGCTTTTGATCGCATAAGTTCAGGTTTATTTTTGGGCTCGTTGGATGGGCTCACTCTGCTAATGGAAATGCGGGGGTGATTCTTAGATTATGTTTTTCCATGGTGTTACTTTCTTTGAATAAATGGGAAAAGGGAAGTTAGTGCTGAGAAAGATCTCTTATATTCTCGTAAAGTTTTTGTTTGACGGTGATTGATTAACTTTTATCTTATTGCCGACTTATCTTATTAGTTAGAGACAAACCCTCGACACTACTAAAAATTTGTAGGAGCTTTTTGTATCTCAAAGGGGGCTGTCAGGTCTTTCCTTTACTTGCTATGCAAACCTCTAATCTATTAAGATAAGGGTCAGAGCGGGTCCTGAGGTGAAGGTAGGTACGCTATACATGAGCTTGGATACGTTATGGGATCTGAATCGGCGATTGTGGTAAGAAGAGACAAACATCTGAATAGACATTACAAGTTCTGCCTATACTCCCTGTTTGGGCCGCCTAGGCTTGAGCTATACCTTGGGTTCTGAAGTTTTCAGGCGGTGTTCAATTAAAGATTGGGCTATGACGATACTGTAGCTAGGCCAATATCTAAAGATCGCTCGGCATGTCCGCCAAGAGCGGTACAAAGGAAAAATGGGTAGTGAGGGGTGAGTCTCCATCAGAAAACGTACCCACACAGGATCTGCTAATGTCTTTAACTATTTATACTCGCCTTTCTCTTCTTGAGCCTGTTTTTCCAGGTTAAAACAATGAAAACGTGAGAGATGCAGGATTTTTCAATAGGCAGAATAACATAAAGAGAAGTATGCAGAGAAGGGTAATCGTCAGTAAGCTTGACCCTAGTTCAACACTCAACAGCCTCTAGCCAACAGTTAGTGTTCGGACCACGAGAAAGTTATCAGACACTTAAACTATTATCAACAGTCTTTGGTCACGGTTTTACTGCACTGGTCATCATTACCCATTTCAAAACGGAAAACAGACATACCAGGAGCGAGTACAGGTTAGTCATGGCCAGTGCGATGGAATCTAGCAGAGGGATCGGGAAAAGCACGATGAGAATTACGCTTACGCTACATCGGGACAAAGTGGAAGGCTGGGAAGAGAGCGCTATCATAGATACACCATCCTAAATCGAGATGATGAGGGAACATGCACAGGATTTGATGAGAGGACAGGGTGTCGTTGAGTATACTATTTATTTCTATGGATCCAACGGGGAGTTGCATAGCACAATTTCGCGTACTGAGTTTATTGAGCAGGCAAAGTGAAAGGAAGTCGTTCGTCAATAGTTTTGTCTTAGTAATTACAGTCTTCTGAGAACAGCCCTGTTTGCACGTGTTTGGTCACTCTCGAGTGAGCTATCGCAGATTATCTCGACTGTACAGCAAGGCTAGCCAAGTACTAGCTTCGGTATTATCAGGATCTCTGAGCAACTTGCATTCTTTCATCCTCCCCTTCTAAAGGATCTCGCCGACGAATCTAATCAGTAAGTGATACATGGTTCTCGGTACTCAACACCGTTAACAGTGGACAACACTGAATACAAGTACTAATGCACAATGCTTAGTTTTGTTGGCAGAGATCAGAACATGACTCAGTTTTCAGTGAACCCTGTGCCGCGGTTGTAACCGAGCAGCATACATCTGATTCTCAGACAAGTATCCAGCCGGTGGTTAAGTGACTCCTATCTAGTTCTCTAGGCGGTCTGTCAGTCAGGTTAATTAACCGACAAAACCGACAACAACAAGTCTGTTTTCAGAACAGCAATCAGATAAGCAAGAAATCAGTCCAAGGAGTCAGGATCAAGTGTTCTGACCAATGGTAATCTGAAAGACAATCAGATCTGTAAGCAATTTTGCAATCAGATCAGCAACAGAATCTGCAATCGAATCGGAAATCGGTTCAGCATACATATCATTAATTCAACAAGTGATTTAGTAATCAGAAACTACAGTTGGAAACGACAATCTGGAACAACCATTCAAATAGCAATCAACCCAACAGCCTTTTCACACCTATATCGCCCAAGAGTCACCCGTCTTGAGTTGGGTGAACTGATGTAAGGAGAATTCGGTAAGGATATGGAGGACAACAACACAGTTAGAGTCTTCTGCTCTCTATATCAGGACACTGCAGAGATCTGGAGGGAGAGTGCAGTTGAGGAATACAATCAGCAGACTACTATGATGATGGAACATGCACTGGCCCTTGTGAGGAATCATACAAAAATCGAGTACACATACGACTTGCATGATAAGAACGGCAGGCTATGTGCCACCATAACTTTTGTGGGTATTATTGGGGAAGCAAGGAGAACTGTTGGCAGCCACCAGTGAGCGTTTTGTCTCTGAACAAGTACGACTCACTTATCCGGACATCCGTCAATCATCTAATCAGCAATCAATCATCAGCAATCAGTTATTAGTGATCAATTTTTAGCAATCAGTTTCCAGCAATCAGCTTCCTGCAGTCAGTCTTGTAACCAGTTCTCCGGGACCATCTAGTTGGTTTGCACTGGCAAGAGTACTCATGAGCACAGTTCAGTCTACGCCGGTCAGTGAGTCAATGCTGGCCAGCCTCAACCGGTTTTCATGCAAGGAGGTATTTCGTTATCAGTATGTTAGTGTCATTGCTTTCAGACAGGGAGATCTGTCAATCTTCGTTGTCCAGACCAGCTTTGCTGATGGCACTATCCACAAGAAGGGCAAGGAGACTCATGAACTTTTCGACCCAGTCTGGATCTCAACCACCGAATACCTTGTACAGAGAGAGAGGGAGCTCAATGGGAGTGGCACGACGTTGATCCGCAGCTTCGGGCCGATGCTTTATAGTGACTATCCTAGGCCTCCAGTCCCTTCTCTTCTCACAGACGGCACGAGTTGGCTAGATGTGATTAGTTTGGTAAAGAGGTACATCTCTTCAGCAGTGATCGACGTTGAGGCGCTGACCGAGCCCACCGAGTACCCCAACCTCAGACGAGGAGTCTTTTCAGTGGACGGACTGCCTACTTTGTGGGAGAAGTTTTGCTCCATGGTTAACTACTGAGTCATGTGCCTCGGATGGTCATGTTCAGAGCTTGCTGGCTTCATGTGGCATTTTGTCACGAACCCTCAGTCTCAGAATGTACGTGGGCGTGGGTCTCGGCACAAGAGAAGATTAGTGAAAGAGAGATTTGGAAAAACTGACCAGAGGGATGAGTGAGGACTCTTGAGAGGTGTTGACCATACTTCTTTCTGTGTACTTTCTGAGATTATTATGAGTTCTCATTCTTCCCTCATTCATCTGATCTTGCCTTTGCTCGAGTCAGTCGGTCTTGCTTCTTGCATTGTTTTTACCTGATGATTGCTATCATGGATGATTCTGTCACAGTTCTAAAAAATCAAGTTGACATAATTGATGCATGCATAGCTCCCCATAATTTTATGATTATCATTTGCATAATTCCCGCTCTTCTGAATCAAAATAAAAGCTTCCTAAGACCGGGGACCGGCGAAGACCGCAATTGAAGTGTCTCGCTCGAAGCCGGACGCACACAACAGGAAGGGATTTGCATTATTTAATTTATTTTATTTATTGCAATCACATACAAGATCCTGCGTGACAGCCTATTGGCTTTCCGGTCGCTTGAAACGACCTGACTGGAAAAAGTGCGACAAAATTGGCGCCGTTGCCGGGGACATGAAAATATTTTTGCGTTCGGAACGAGCTTGGGTCATTGACATCTTTGAACTTTGATTAGGACGTGAGAACTATTGACAATGTTATGAGCTTCATAATTAATTTTATTATTTCTATTGGGTCTCGATTTTCTTGAGAGTCACAGCTGCTAAGTATGCCTTATTCTTTTCTTGTGTGAGGTACCATACTGGACTAGAGAAGGAGATTGATATTATTGACTAGAGAGAATCAGGCTTGAATTCAGGTATGTCTTATGAGCCTCTGATGTCTTCTGAACACTGAGAAGGAAAAGGAAGAATCAACGGTCCAGGGTATTCATCAAGAATGCCAACTTCTGATGCATTGAGAAAAATTTCAAAAGTAACTACCAAAGAAATATTCCCCTATTAGTATGAGCATTGTTGGGTCTACCGTTCTGGCAATTCGGTCATCAGCGTAGTGTTGTCTCGCTTCTTGGAGGGAGATATTTATGATGTTCGTCCCTATGTCAAGAAGGGAGACTGTAACGACGGTGAGACCTTCAACTGGTTATGAAAAATTGCAATCCAGTCTCTTTATGATGAGAAGGCAGAATTAATTAAGCAGAAGAAAAAAGGGGAATGGGGTTTAATGCCAGTAACATGTGAGACTGTTCCGATTCCTCCTATACCTGACAGCTATTGTGATGGGACTAACTGGCTGCCGATAATCAACATAGTATTGACAAGGGAGAAAAGAAACGGTGGTCATGAGAACTAAAGAGATTTTAGCAGAAGAAATCAGACAGAGAATGCAGAAATTCGGTAGAGGTTCAGACCCAAGTCAGGAGGAAGTTGAGTGTCTCCTAAGGTCATTGAATACTCTAAGCAAGAGAGAGACATTTCCATATGAAGTTGTCAGGTATGAGATGGTCGAGAGCGGATGGGAGCAGAAACGGTTATATGTACTGACATTCTATTTCATATATCTGGATCTGTATGATGTGAGAATCTATGTTCCAAAAGAAAGAAGTGTTGATGCAGTGTATGGGAGATGCTAGGGATTTGTTGAAGAGGTAGTACTAAGAGAGAAAGAGAAACTTGAGAGAGAGAACAAATGCTTCACTGGGTCGACTCGATTCACTGTCTTTGATGGATTTTCAGTCCCTCCTTTACCTGATATCAATCTATCTAAAAACAATTGGTAGGTCATGATAAAGTTTGCATGGAAAGTGAAGAGAGCCCAAGAGAATACTCTCAGTAGCCAGGATAACTACTGTGAGGGGTAAACTCTATGAGGTGATAGGGTGTGATAATCCTTTTGTGATCCTGAGGTATGAGACTTGTGAGAGAGGACCCATAATATTTCACATTCCAGTGGTCGAATTCCTGAGTACAGGCAGCCTAGACGTGCGAATTTATGTACCAGCAGGCCTAGAAAAGGAAGATGACTACTTGAAGTGTCAGACAAGTGTCTATAATAGTCTCATAAGAACCAAGGAATGACTTGAAGAGTTAAAGAGAAAAGTGACCTTGAAAAAAAAGTAAGACAATTTGAGAGGCTTCCTGAGTTCTCAATTATTAAGGGATTTGAAGGCAGGAGAGATTGGATGCATCTGTTGGAAGCTATTGCTGAGATTGGTAGAGCAAGAGAAAAAAACTCCACTGTGATGATAAAATCCCTACTTTTGAGTACCTTTGAACACAGATTCGAGATCCCTACTTATGACCAACCTGAGATCTACCTTTTAGATATTGTTTATGATGTTTAACAATGCCCAGTTTGACTGAACAGCTAACACTGGGAGTTGTGTTGGAAGGCAGAATAGTCAAGGTAGAAGGGACTCTTCGGATCTCTGACAGAAATTTTCCTACCCTAAATGAGCTTGAGTTTTTGCAGCCTTTCTTAGATCGCATGAGAGACTCTGCCTTGAGAATTATCACTGACCAGACTGAGATAAGCTACCTGTTAAAGGTGGTGAAGGTGGAAACTACTGAGAGAGTATCATATCACACTTTTCAGGAACGGGTCTCTCTTGCAAGAAGGATCAATAGTGGGCTGTAAACGATGCAATTTGCTTATGAGATTATAGACCTAACTCGATATTTTATGATTCGGGGTACTATAAAGGGGTATGACAGAAGACTGAGTAGGGATGATGAGAAAGAGTTGATTGAAGATTACATTGGAAGGCTGAGAAGGATTGCACTGCCCTTGATCACTACCCAATCCATTATTGCTTATACCCTATATGTACAGAACTCTCAAGGGGTAGAGCAGACAAGAGAAAAAAGGAACGAACATGTATCTCTTGCTAGAAGAATGAGAGACTGGGGGTCAAAGAAGGGAAGGATCAGAGTGAAAGGGAGAGAAGAGAATCTTGAGAAAAATCTATGGTCAAGATGGAAGGGCGAAGAAGGCCGAGTACATCAGCAGGGACCAATGAAGAGGCCTTGGTTAGGGTTATACGGGAACTGGTTGAGAGAGTTGATACAATTAAAGGAGGATCAGATATAGCAAGAGCAAAGAGACCAGATGAAAGAATTCCCTGTTTCAGAGGACTCAAAGTTAATGACTTTCTAGACGAGTATAAGCTATTTGGACTCAGTTATGGCTGAACAGATAAGCAACGGCTAAAACACCTTCTATCTTATTGTGATACTAACTCAAGACTGGCTGTTCAGGAACTAATGGAAGGTGTCACTACATGGGAAGAAGTCAAAGAGAGACTGAAAAAGAAATTTGAGAAAGATTCAGTTCCGACCACAACTAAGGACTTACTCAACATCAGGAGAGCTAAGTATGAAACTTTCAATGTTTTTCTTCAAACCTTCATCCGAACAGCAAAAAGAATCTCATATTTGGATGAAGCTCAGAAACGACATATATTTTTGACAAATTTTACTAACACTGAAAGACAGGCGGTTCTTAATCAGGCTCAACACTATCCTCTCAGATGGGATGGAATGGTAGCAATCTTAAGAACTCTACCTACTGTCTCTCATAAGAAATGGTCATTGGATCAGATTAGCACTTTGGTTAAAGACTGGGAGATTGAGAATGAAATGAATAGAGGGAGCAATCTGACTGCTGAGAATATTCTTCAAAAAGTGATGGCTAACTTTATGCCTGCAAGACCTGCAACACATACTGTGGATGACAGGGGAAAGAAAAAAGCTGAAAGTGAGGAAGATGACGACGATGATGATACGAAAATCATGGTAAGAAGGAGGATTCGTCCAGAACCAAAAGGAATGGGAAGAATGGTGATAGAGGAAACAGAGAGAGAAGAAAATATGATGAGCGTCCTAAGAGGAGTTTTACTTGTAACTATTGTGGCGCAGGGGGACACACTACCACCTATTGCAAGCCTCTTGAGGAGGACGTAAGGAGTGGGGTGGCAAAGAAAGATGCAATGAGTCATGTCTGTGATGACTCATGGAATAAGTTGGACCCCAGACATCCGGGAGGCATGAGGCTTCTTGCTCTTGAACATGATGAAAAGATGAAGATTAAGAAAAAGAGAAAAATCAATGTGAATGTTCATTTCCTCATTGGTGACTTGCCTAATGAGCTAGTACAAAGGGCAAGTGACCCTTATACCACGATTGAGCTGCCTCTGCAGTGCTTAATACTGACAGAGTGTGAGCCTAGCGAAGCATCAACAAGTGAGTCTTCATTGGGAGGAAACTCTACTTTTCAGAATCCTTCTGGATTAGTAGAGTCCTCTTCCAATGAAATGGTTCATCTCTTGGCCAACATGATGTCATTCCATGGTGATCTACCCCCATAACTTATCATGGAACCCAGTGTCAAGGTTGGTAAAGTGAGGAACCATTAAACTCGTATGACAACCCAAATGATAGAAGAAAAAAAAAAAAAAAAGGTTGAGGAGTCATTTATTAACATCCTTGATGACCCTGAACCGGAACGTTCACAGGGAAAGAATGAACAGGGAAGAAAAAAAAAAATTATTCTCAAGAGTGATTTGGATGATGGGACTGTGATTTCTGATATAATTGCTAAGATGCTGGAAGAAACGGAAGTGACACTGTCTTTCAAGGAAGCAATGACACTAGCACCCAAATTGAGAGAAGAGTTGAAGAGGTTAATTGAGAAGAAGAAATTGGAAGTTAATTATTTGGAGTCAGTCTTTCCCAACCAAGTGAATAGATCACTATCAGGTTGCAAGATGAGATTTGCAACCATGGGTTGTGGACATCGTACAATTCGCATTAATCAAGTAAAGATTCTAGCCTTAGTAGATTCTGGGGCAGAGATGATACTTCTTTCACGAAGAACGATGGAAGCATGTAATTTATCTATTGATAGACCCGCACAAAATGTACTGAATAATATTGCAGGAGAGCTGTTCATGGCTGGATTTATTGATAATTTGCCTATCAGGGTTGGGACAATGACTGTGGAGTTACTGGGTTTTGTGGTGCCGGATCTGGATCATGACTATATCTTGGGAACTCCATTCTTGCATAGGATGGAGGCAGTCCAATTTTTCAGTCATGAGGGTTCATCTTGGATCAGTCTACAGGATCCCGAGACTGCTAAAGAGCAGACCTTTATGGTCAGTACGAAAAATGACTTCAAGCATCAACTATCTGCTAATTCGATCAGGAGGGAAGAATCTGCTGAAAGGATTAGGAAACTAAAGGAGGAAGAAAAACGAGAAGCAAAAAAAGAGATTTCAGTGGGAATCAATCAGGTTTCGAAAATGATAAAAGCCCTTCGTAAACTCGAGGATGAGGACAGACAAATTGAAGCTTTCAAGAAAGCTGTAGAGACTGCTAAAGGAGGAAAGATGGAATTGAGATTTGCATCGACTCACCCTTTTTTAGGAAAATAGTCACTGGGTCAAAAAGAAAATACAAGCCCAAGGGGGTGAAGAAAAATTCAGTGGCAGTCTTAATAAAGAAAGATTATGATGGAGCATTGGAAAAGGAGAGGAAAATTATAAGAGCATTGAGGGAATTAGCAAGACTGGAGAATAGGGTCACCAAAAAAAGGTTTGACACGATAAAGATAGGCTCGGATCAGTTTATCCTGCCTAAAGAGAAAGAATATATCTTCAGGATGTGTCAGGAATCCTCTGGTGCTTTCTCCTTTAATGATAAAGAGAGGGGGCGATTGGATGTAGACATGATCAAAATGACAAAGATTTGGACAGTTGATCATGTTCCATGGAATGATAGACCAACCAAGTATGCCTTGAAGGAAGAGCAGAAGTTGTGAAGTATCTTGACAAGAAGATTGCAGCTAATGTTGTTGAACCTGCTGATGGACCGTATGCTAACCATTGATTTTGTTTTTGGAAACCAAGGGGCGAGCTAAGATGGATACAGAATCTTTAGAAGCTAAATTCTGTGACGGTACGTGATGCAGGTAGTCTTCCTAATGCTGATCTCCTCGCTGAATCCTTTGTTGGTTGATGTATTTATTATCTAGTTGACCTGTATTCTGGCTATGATCAGTTCCCCATTGATCCCACTAGCCGGTCAATGACCGCCATGCACACGCCAAGGGGGTTTGTTCAGATGTGTCTGGTACCTCAGGGCTGGACTAACGGAGTGGCAGTGGTTCAAAGGGATATGATCAAAGTTATGCAGGATATTTCTCCTGAAACAACCAGTCCCTACATTGATGATAATCCTGTAAAAGGACCTTTGGTAAGAGATGAGACTTTGGTCGCAGGGGGAGTCAGAAAGTTTGTCTGGGAACATGCTGAAGGAGTAAAGATGGTCCTAGAAAGACTTCGGAAGTATAATATGGCTGCCAGTAGACCAAAGTCCCTTCTCTTCCAACCAGAAGTGGTAATCTTGGGCTTCAGATGCTTCTCCAAGGGTAGGAACCCAGACCCCAAGAAGATAGACAAGATCTTGAACTGGCCTCTGCCTCTCAAAAGAGTGACAGACATCAGGAACTTTTTGAGAGTCTCTGGATTCTGGAGGATTTTTATCCCTCATTTTGTTGCCCTTGCAGAGCCTCTGAGAGAAATGGTAAGGCAAGGTGCAAACTTAGCATGGAATTATAAAAGACAAGCTGTAGCAGAAACATTGCAAGAAAAACTAAGCGATGGTGGTGTAGTGTTGGGAGTTCCATATTATGATGATGAGGAGACGAGACATTTCATCATTGAGGCGGATGGAGGACCAGTTGCTCTGGGTGGAGTGCTTATTCAGAAAGATGAAAATGAGAGAGAAATACCTCTAAGATTTGAAAGCAGAACCCTCAATTCTACTGAAAGAGGCTACACCCAATTCAAGAAAGAGTTACTGTCAATCATCCATAGTCTCAGAAGCTTCAGGCACTACATTTTAGGAAGGAGATTCATCCTAAGGACTGATGCATCTGCTGTGATAGGTGTCATTAAAAAACACCAACAGGTAGATCCAACAGGTAGATCCAACAGTCAGCAGGTCGATCGTCTTCATCTGAACATATGACTTTAGGCTGGAAAAGATCCCCACTGAGAAGAATAGAGCGGATGACTTAAGCCGGATTGAGTGACGAGAGGAAGAAGAAGAAGATGTGAATGGAACAATTGAAGAATCTGCCTATATTGATAATTTTCTTAATGAAAAAGATGATGAGGATTATGAAGTGTCATGCTCCTACAAGTGGAATCCATGGTCAGAAGAGAGAGACAGCTGGGGAGAGATCCCTAGTGCGTACATTTACGAATCGGTTCTTGGGAAAGAAGAGGAAGATGAACCAAATGATTGGTATGCTAACGTTAACGCAGCAGCAGTGGCTGCTCATGAGATTGGGGAAAGTTCAGGTTCAAAGGAAGAAGAATAGAGTGAAAAAAAGGAAGAAGAGATATTTTTCTTCTTTGAAGAATATGACGAAAATTATCAAGAGATTGACAAAAAGATGGAAAAGGAACAACTAAAAGAATATTACTGTAAGGATTCAAGGAAAAAATTCAGATTAAAGAGAGGACATCTCTTTGTGGATGGTAAGAAAGGTTTACCTCCACTAAGAGTGGTCTGTGGTAAAGAGAGGCAGTTAGAGATAATTGCAGCCCTACACGAGGGGGTCGCTGGTGGCCACAGGGCTGCTGAGACTACTTACTCCAAGACTCTCAAACTCTACTTCTGGCCTGGCATGGGAGACATGATTTTCAGATACTGTAAATCATGTGTCTTATGTCAGAAGAGGTCTACCACAAGGATGATTGAGCCCCTATTCCCTACAATCCTGGTAAAGCCAGGTAGTAAAGTTCATTTGGATCTCATCACTATACTTCCGGGTAAGGGTGGGATGAGATACATATTAAACATGAGAGATAATTTCTCTGGATACGTTGAGGCAAAGACTCTGAAAATGAAGACAGCCGAGCAAGTGGCTGATTGGATAGAGGAAGTCTACCTCAGGTATCCTTTTATCAGAGAATTCGTCTCAGACAGAGGATCAAAGTTCAGAAATGAAATTGACAGAAGAACCACACTCAGATTAGGTGTCAGAATTCGGTATGTGACTACTTACCATCCTCAAGCGAATGCGCCTGTTGAAAGAGGCCACAAAACTCTGAAAGATTCATTGGTGAAGTGGTGTGAAGGGAAACTCAGCAACTGGCCAAAGGTGTTAAGAGTTGTTGTATATGCTAATAATATCACAGTCAAGAGAACTACTCATTATGCACCTTTTACTTTGTGGTACGCCCGATATGCTTCATTGCCTATTGAGAGTAAGACTTGGTCAAGTCAAGAAAGCGACAAAGACTATTCTATTTCAGAACTCCTTCAGATCAGAATGAGGCAAATAACAAAAGTTGATCAGACAGTGATGGATGCTGCAGAGAGGATGGCGTGCAGCAGGCTATCAGATCAAGAAAGATGGAACAAGAAAAGGTATATAAGAAAAAAGAAATTGAAGATTGAAGATGTTGTTCTTCTGTTTGACAGTTCTTTTGAGACACAATGGACTAAAAGATTGGAGCCTAGATGGCTTGGTCCTTACAGAATCACAGGAGAGGCAGAAGGCAAGGTTTATGAGATCTCATAAATGAACGGATCCAGAGTTCACGACATAGTGTCAGGGTCAAGACTTCGTAAGTTCATCTTCAGAGACCCTTACCTGATCCCTACAGTGACTCCAAAAAGAGGGAAGAGAAATCAACTATCCAAGTAAGAAGAACGGTCATAGAGGACCGAGAAAGTGTACATTAAGACACTGAGACAGTGAGACTCAGTTATCAACAAACAATGATCATCCTTGCATAGTCTTTTCAGCATTTCAGTTTCAGTATTTTAGATTCAGTATTTCAGTTTCATCAATTCAGTTTCAATACTTCAGTTTTCAGCAAGTTATTTCATTATCTATTCCAACAAGCAACTAAGTTAATGAGATTATATCTTTGATGCAGTGCTGCAATCGTTCCATGAGTGTCAAGTTATGAGAGTGGGGAGTAACTGTGAGTACAGTTCTGGGAGCATTGACATGGTGTCAAGATCTGAGAAACTCATGGCTGTGGCACATCAAATGATATAAGCAGTATTATTCTTATCACAAAAAGAAAACATGATGGGCATAAAGAAGTTCAGTTCTGTCTGAATAAAAGTTATCAGCAGAACGACTTCGTGTCTCTGACTAAGTTGTTCATCCAAGAGATGCAGACGAAGGCAGGCATAAAAAGGTTCAACTTTACTTGACTGAGGGTGGTCAGTAGAGGGGCTTCGTGCTGCTTGGCTAAGGGTCTGTCTTCAGTCAGATGAGGGAAGGGACCTCTCTGAGATCAGAGTTTCAGTATTTCCTTGAGACTGACGGGACGTCTATTGGAAAAGAGAAATCCCAGTTGAGGGAAGGGACTTCTCTGGGGCTAGCACTAAGTTTTTGCTTGTAACTGAGGGGAGGTCTCATGCAAACTCCTAGTGTTGGCTAGCATGTTATTGTTCAGTGCCTCTTGAGACTGACGGGACGTCTCTTGAGAGATGTTTGTTCTATTATGGGGCGTGGGCAGTCTGCTTGTGGGTTATGATATGCTTGCCTGACTGTCTGTGCCGGGGTTTTTTCTTCTCTAACCTAAGGATGTGTTGATTGTCGGGGCCAGCCAGAGCCTTACCGCAGTAAGCTGCAATCTGGTGGGGTCAGCAGGTCCCCGACGCGAGTGTCGAATTCCGTAGTCGACTAAGGCTAAGGCTCCGGGAGTCTGGCCCATGAGGTCGAAAGGGGTCAGCTGGAACCCTACCGTAGTCAGAGGTTGCAATCCAGCAAGGTTAGCCAGAGCATGAAACTGTTGTTAGACCGAGTCCCATGTTCAGAAATCTGGGTGGGGGAGCCAGCGCCCTTGGCCAAAAAATGGTAGGTGAGCCGGTCCCTGACCGCAGTGGTCAAATCCGGGTTCGGGACAGTTTGACTGACGGGACGTCTACTGTCATAAAGTGACCAAACCCGCTATAGTCTGGGTGTCCTGGCAAGACTGTCAAAGGGTTGTCATACTCGAGTAGTGGGTATGATTGGTCCTGACCTGGAGGCAGGTCAAAGGGGCTGTCAAGACAAATGATCTGACTAGTCCTGGCCTGAGGCGGGCCGAATGAGGTATGTCAGACTGACGGGACGTCTGACATTCTTGACCATTGGTGGGCCGAAACCAAGGCAATCAATAAATCCTGGGTATGAAGAGCTGTTATGTATTAATTGTTATATGTTATTTATTGTTTTATTTATGGGGTTTATTTTAATTTGTTAATGCTTGATTGCTGGTTGTCAGAGAGTCTGCTTGCTGGGATATGGTTGTTGTCTGTGGGATTTGCTGGTTTTGCAGGTGTGCAAATACTTATCTGAAGTTCCCAGACCAGGGAAAAGAAAAAGGGTTTGGTATCCCCTCCCTTTCATCTGAGAAGTCGAGGAGACACCTCACTCAGATCAGAGAAAGAAAACAAGGGTTTAGTATCCCCATCAGGTGTTCGAGAAGCTGAGAAGACACCTCACTCAGACCAGGGAACAAAAAATAGGGTTTGGTATGCCCTATTTCCAACATGGCAGATAGAGTGAGTACCCTCGTTACTGGGATCATCCCTTGCATAGATGCCAGACCAAGAGCTAAGGTAGCCTCCATGAGAAAGACCAACAATTGAACAAGTCAAACAAGCAGACAAAATCCTTCTTAAAATTTTATTTGGTAGCCGACAAGCGGCCTGGTTCACGAGGAACCTGCATCCCTGGCCTTAAGGAAGCCAAACTCTCAGGCCTGGGATGCTATGAAGTGGACTGAACTGAAAATTTTATGAGCCGAAATCAGACTCAAAAGACTGAGAAGAAGTCATGCTTATACAGAACGTAAAAGATGACCATGAGTTCGAGCTGGAAAAGAAAGAGAAGGAAGAAGATGCTGAAGAGAATGCAGTGATTAGGGTGATGAGGTGACGAGACAGTACATGGGATAGAGGAAGGTGGGGCAGACACTACGGCCTTGCTTACAGTAGGGGTGGAAGGAGCTCTAGGGATGTAAGGAGGTAGAGAGGCACTAGGTGTACCGTAGCGCACGTCAATTTTTTTACGGAGGAACTCCATCCTGTCAGGCGATGGGCTCCTCTCGTACCACCCTGCTAGCGAATAGCGAGGGTATGGCCTTAAACGGCCATAGCCTCGAGGCTCCTCCTCTTCCTCCTCCTCTGAGCTATAATCCCGTTGAGCCCTAACTGGCGGTTCTTCCTTTGCTTTCCTTCCTCTTCCTCCCCTTCCTCTACCCTGACCGCGGCGTGCCTCAGGCATGGTGCACGGGAGGTGGATCTAACACCGAGAACTACGACCGAAAAAGTTGTGCAAGCAAAGATTACAATGAAGAGATGGATCCGAGGAGATGGAAGTAGAAGAATGCTGAGAAAAATAGAGTTAGAGAAAATAACCACGTTAGCTAAGAGGGACTACAGCACGCTACGTGAAGCTTAGCGCTGAGAGGGATGGGTAGCACAGAGAGAGTCCGACTGAAGGTCTGCATAGAAGGGGGGACAGAGGAGGAGATGCGAGGTGACCGGAGGCTGCAGACTGCCAATTCCGAAGCGTGCGACAGGGCGGAGCGGAGGTGCATGCGAGATGGGGTGACCGTGGGTTTGAGGGTGTCGATCATCTATCACAAGACCGAGTCATCAACTGGGACCGAGACAAGGGAGGAACAGCACAACGAGAGAGACTCAGGTGGGGAAAGCGAAATGAGTGATGCAGACCGGGAGACGGACCTCAGGTCCTGGATCAGGCCAGGCGAGATCCAGAGGCACAACCGAGCCGCGGAGCCAGTGGAAAAGGGACCCGAGGCCAGCTCACGGCAACTGACACCAAGAGGCCGCAGGACGGGCGAAAAACAGAACAAAGGGAAGAGACACGTGTGAGGGGGAGAGCATCAGACGTGGTGTGGCACGCTCCGGAGAAGAAAAGGGAGGTCAGCGGGCAAGAAAGGGGAACTATCTGTTGATGTCACCCTCATCTAAGCGGGAGCGACAGAGGCGCGTGCTGAGATGGTGATGTCAGCTGAACTGCAGCGTGTGCGACGAGCCAGAGAAGTGATTGTAACTGGCGGTGCGTACGAGCGCGAGGGAGGTGCTCAGACTCCAACGTCTGTTTTGACTTCAACCGTTGCTTCTACGCGTGCTCAGAGTACTTCGTGACTAATAAGCCGCGGCGAACCTCCGTGACATATCGGTCGACTGTTTGTCTTCACGCTCGCTCAGAGTACTTCAAGACTGATAAGCCACGGCGAGCCTCTGTAACACGCCAGAGCAACCAACCTCCGTGACTCCTTGAGTATTCGCCAGAAGTGACTCGTCTCTGTTTTATCTCGCACGCCTCTCCTGAGTAATCAGTCTTAAAGCACTTTCGGCTCGCTCGTCGAGCAGCTACGATGTAAGCATGTGAAAGAAGCAGGTATGAATAAGTTCCTTTTAGTGCGAGGGACGCCGCTAGTTTTTCAGGAACCCCGTCTAGTGGACGCCTGACGGCTCGATCTCAGCCAGAAGGTGCTTTAGCATGCTTCTGCTGGTGGTCGGTAGACGAGAGAGAAGAGTGAGAGGGAGGGTGGAGGGAGTAGAGAGTTCGGCGCAGGCGGTCTTGTTGGTGTCATCATTATACTGGTCGAAGTATGCATGAGCCGTTCGGTCAAGAACTAGTCGTTGTGAGGGTCTCACTCCTCTAAGAGCGTTTTTCACTTACTGGTTGGTGCGCCTGTGCTAATGACTACCTGTCTTGCTACCCTCGAGTGACTTATGATCCGCGACGCCATCAAAGTCATTGACATTCTTCCATGCGAATGTCCTGGCCAAACCCTCAAAAAGGCAGACGACATTGTAAGATAATTTCTTTTGTCCTATTATCATCAATTCTTTTTCCTTCTGCTGTTTTTAATTGATTGGGATGATTGATCATTGATAACCGATCATCTTACAACTAGGCCAAGGTTAGGGCAGCAGTAGACTGCAAGACCGGGTGAACAGGGGAAGACCCCTGTCTCATAATGACAATCTGAAAAGTGCAAGCCGCAGGAGGAATACAAAATATAAACCACAAATTAAGAGAATTAACGAGGTTGGAGCTGCTGGATAGTCTTGGCATCGGCATTCGTCTATTATATGTGTCCCCTTGTATTGGGTGGATTATTTGATCACCCGATAAGATCAAAGAGAGACGGGGGGGGGGATGGTGCAACCAGTNTCTATTATATGTGTCCCCTTGTATTGGGTGGATTATTTGATCACCCGATAAGATCAAAGAGAGACGGGGGGGGGGATGGTGCAACCAGTGTATCTGTGTGCATAAACACTTCAAAGACAGAGATTACAGATATAATTGGAGCCCTGGTTTTTTCTTCTTTGTTTTTGTTAGTGTGAGACTACAAAATGTTGATTGCCCCACGTGGTTACGCTGTGTGATCTCGCCGCGCGCGACCGCATAGCGTGGCTGCATTGGACTGACGCATTGTACGGGCACACTGTGCGACGACACTGTGTGGGCACTCTGCATGACTGCACCGTGTGACTGCATCGGGCGACTGCGTGGGTGTGTTGGGGCGAAGGGTATGAGCTTGCATGTGCTCGCCTGCGTACTCACCTGATTGAATGGTCGTCAAATAGTGGTACGAGTTCGCTTGTGTCCTGAGACAAATCGAGTGTATGACTATACAAGCTCGCAAAAGTCTGTGTGCGTGTATGTGGATGGGTGTCCAACTGAATGTACTTGCGAGCTTGATGGCCATGGACGGGCTTTTGATCGCATAAGTTCAGGTTTATTTCCGGGCTCGTTGGATGGGCTCACTCTGCTAATGTAAATGCGGGGGTGATTCTTAGATTATGTTTTTCCATGGTGTTACTTTCTTTGAATAAATGGGAAAAGGGAAGTTAGTGCTGATAAAGATCTCTTATATTCTCGTCAAGTTTTTGCTTGACGGTGATTGATTAACTTTTATCTTATTGCCGACTTATCTTATTAGTTAGAGACAAACCCTCAACACTACTAAAAATTTGTAGGAGCAAACCTCTAATCTATTAAGATAAGGGTCAGAGCGGGTCCTGAGTTGAAGGTAGCTACGCTATACATGAGCTTGGCTACGTTCTCGAATCTGAATCGGCGACTGTGGTAAGAAGAGACAAACATCCGAATAGACATTACAAGTTCTGCCCATACTCCCTGTTTGGGCCGCCTAGGCTTAAAGGCCTATACCTTGGGTTCTGAAGTTTTCAGGCGGTGTTCAATTATAGATTGGGCTATGACGATACTGTAGCTAGGCCAATATCTAAAGATCGCTCCGCATGTCCGCCGAGAGCGGTATAAAGGAAAAATGGGTAGTGAGGGGTGAGTCTCCATTAGAAAACGTAGCCACACAAGATCTGTGAATGTCTTTAACTATTTATACTCGCCTTTCTCTTCTTGAGCCTGTTTTTCAGGGTTAAAATAATGAAAACGTGAGAGATGCGGGATTTTCCAATAGGCAGAATAACATAAAGAGAAGTATGCAGAGAAGGGTAATCGTCAGTAAGCTTGACCCTAGTTCAACACTCAGCAACCTCTAGCTAACAGTTAGTGTTCGGATCACGAAAAAGTTATCAGACACTTGAACTATTATTAACAGTCTTTGGTCACGGTTTTACTACACTGGTCATCATTACCCATTTCAAAACGGAAAACGGACATACCAGGAGCGGGTACACGTTAGTCATGGCCAGTGCGATGGAATCTAGCAGAGAGATCGGGAAAAGCACGATGAGAATTACGCTTACGCTACATCGGGACAAAGTGGAAGGCTGGGAAGAGAGCGCTGTCGACGCGAATAGCCTTACAAGGCTATCCGCCCTAGTTTTTGCAAGTGACAGAGGGGCCGCTGGCTCAGGCCGGTGTATTCAAGCGGCTAGCTGCGTGTGGGACAAGAGTTGTCTAAGTAGGTAGGGTGAGTGGGCGCGCAGTTTCAAGGCGCGCGTGTGATTTTGCCCCTTTGATCGTACCGCTGATGTAGACGTCGGGCGTGACTTCGCGCCCTTGATTAGGCCAAAGGTTAGTAGGCTGACCCTTGGTTGCCCTATCTAACCGRCGGCAAGGTTGGTAGGTGGGGTGGTACGTAGGGCAGCATGGGAACGCAGTGGCCGCGCGCTTGTCTATAGGCGGGAGTGAGCCTTCAGGCGTGTGCCAGCCTTAGGCACCAGACTGTATCACTTCATATGGGATTCAGCGCCTACTAATCCCAGGCTTGGGCTTAGCCCTATAGGTTACAGCGTCGGGTTGCGAATACGAAGGTTCGGGGTTTGAGGCCAGCAGGCAGCAACGCAAGAGCAGCGGAGCAGCGAGGCGAGGGCCGAGGGGTGGAGGGTCGCCAGGACTATCCCCCTTAGCTTTTGCTGTTACGGGCGACGGGGGGCCCGACCTACGGGACTGACTGGGCGACAACAGCCCCTGTTCCCCCTAAAAGACCCGACGTTATAGGCTGGTATTTCTTATTTTTTTTCCTATTTTTATTTTTATCCTTTTCGCTGTCTGGGATCTAACATACAGGCCGCGGTTGGGTCAGGCGGAGAAGAGGTGTGCAATGGCTCTCCGCCTATAGTGGGCCTGCGAAG
This sequence comes from Chara braunii, assembly GCA_003427395.1. Lineage (NCBI taxonomy): Eukaryota > Viridiplantae > Streptophyta > Charophyceae > Charales > Characeae > Chara > Chara braunii. Next base: position 4,942,217 of record BFEA01000007.1, on the reverse strand, counting down.
TACTGCCCCGGGATGAGTCCTTCGGGACATCCAAAAAATTGGAACGATACTGAGAGGACTAGCGTGGTCCCTGAGCAAGGTTGGCGCGCATAAATCAGGAGGCGGTTTCCCCTTCCAAACCTTTTAAACCTTTTTGCTTTGACGTTCGGGGAGGCCGTAGTGCGTTAGTCGGATGACTGTGCGTGAGACACGGGACCGGTCATACAGAGTTTCCCAAGGTCCCAGATGCACCATGTGTGTGCCTGCTTATCGGCAGCTTATGGAGTCGTGGGGCCAAAGGAACTGCAGTCACTATTGGATGTGACTGCGCGGTACCTCAGTTTTTTTTTTAATTATTTTTTTCACAGTGTGTGGATAGTGTTGTGTGACCAGTAGAGTACCAACCTGCTGTTGCTGCAGGCGGCCAGGGTCTAGTTTCATCTAGAAAGGTACAACGGTGTGGCTGAACCATGCCCAAAACCTCAAGTTGGTTTACCCCAAAAATCTGCGTATTTTGCAGATTTGGGGCTGCGGTGTGAGCATTCCCATTAGGACCAGAAAAGTGGCGAGCTACAGTTGAGCAAGGCGTGGCCAGAGGGAATGCCAACGATGGCTGCAGCAGCGCTGCCGTGCAACTTTTTCAACGGGCTTGGGTATAGGGGCGGATGACTAACCAGGGCGTCCAGTAGCAGGCTGGCTCAGAGGTTTTCCCTCGGGATAGCTGGAGCTGTGGAACAGCTTGGCTGAGCAACCGTGGGACCAACACTGCAGGGACTGGAGGACTGTTGCGACCCCTGCGTCTGGTACCGGGGCTGGCCAGACAAAGGGACTGGCCTAGCTCAGCCGGCACACACACGAACTGTTGAAATACAGGCCCGAATTCGGATCCAGATGTGGTCAAATAAATAAATAAATAAATAAAATTTATTTAGAGTTATCTGCAGCGGGCCAGTTCGATGCTGGTACCTCCAGCCATTACCCATGGCACAGTCCTTCAGGACATTCGTTAAAATTGGCACGATGCAGAGAAGATTAGCATGGCCCTTGCGCAAGCATAACGAGTATAAGTGCAGGGCGGGCCTTAGTTAGCAGTTCCTGACAGCCCGGAATAGCTATCAGACCGTGAGCGGTAGAGGGGGGTGTTGTATTCGGGAGGAAGAAGACGAGGAACGCGGCGGAGATGGTGAAGGTGAAGTGATGAGAGGAAGAAGGCATAGCTCGCCCGTTCCTTAACGGAATCGGGCGAAGTGAGGCTTGAAATTGGGGTTTCTTGGTAGGGCGAAGCTGATGGAGGAGTCATATTTCACGTAGGATGGGCGTTTCAGGCGGTACATATGGTATGGGCTGCGTTGTTAGTAAGGGAGGTGGAATGAGAGAAAGTGAATATCTGGCTCGTTTGTGGATGGATTGCGAGGGTTAGAGATGCTATTCCGAGGTTTCGATACATTGCGAGTTGAATGGCAGACTTAGAATCGCCCCTAATGGGCTGATATGAGCGGCATGAGCACCGAGGGCTGCGCCCACGAGTAAAAATTGAAGTCTAGATACGTGATGTATCTCCTCATGTTTTGAGGGAGATTCAGTCATTTTCCTTTTTTTTTGTTTTTTTTTTTGCTCTTCCTACGAAGGTTGTGGGCATCCGAATGGGGGTGGTTCTTATTGGAGTTTGTTGTTGTGATCAGGGGGAGATGCGTACTTATTTAGGACGTAGTCTTTCATATCCTATACCGCCGATCGAGATCGGGGCAATCTGCAGCAAATACAAGGTGACCTTCATCGTTTTTGGGACGTCGGCACATGCTAGAGCGAGAGAAGAGATGCTTACTAGGCAGGTGTAATGGCAACACGGGAGGAGGAGGAAGTAGGAGCTCTGGTGGTAAGAAGAGGAATATGCGTGTCTGCATTTTTTTGCGGAGGAATCTTCTTCATCTTGATACACTTGGCAAGAAGTGGAGCGTGGGCCAGCTCGTGTGCCCTTGGTTGTCGCCGCCATCGAAATCATGGGATAAGTCGCTGTGCCGATGATCGATCTTGCATGGCCTTCCTTTGCCTTCGCCGACGATTATCAGATTTCGACTGTGGTATGTCGTCGTGTTGTCGTGATATGGGACACTAAGTGCCCGGCCGGGTATGATGCACACCGGGATCAGCCCTGACCAGGTTCATTGAAGGAAGGATATGAGGAGGCGGATGAGTAGAGCAGCGGGAAGTTTGGCTGGGGTGCTGAACTTCTTGTTGAGCTGAAGTGGCAGGTGACCGAAGTTTGAGCCGCAGTGTCCTGACCAGCACCATCACGCACTTCGTTTGGTTCCGCTGGCCGCTACAGTCGGGTGCAGAGTGCAATGATCGGCTACAGTCTGCCACTGGCTGCACTACTTCGGTTCACTGTTGCATTGAACTTGTTGTTGTGCCACCTTCATTGCTGTTGCTCATACCGGCTGCTGCAGCGGTGTGCAACTGCATTTAGTTGCTGACCATCGCTACGAAAGCGATTCTTCAAGGGGGTCGCCGATGCTGAACTGGTTGCTGCGGGGGCGCTCTGTTGCTATGCCAGTTGAGGCCTGTGCATTTTTTATTTTTTTTTCCTCTCTCTCCTATTTTGAACTCTCATTGAGTTGTTCACGCAGAACATAAGGGGGAGCGAAGCTGCAATCTGACAGAGAAACGAAGGCTGCTGAGAGGGAGAGTACAGTGCCGATCTGCACAGTGCGGGCAGCCACGGAGGCAGTAGCGGTTTGGGTGCAAAGAGATAAGGGAGACCATTACGGCCAAGTCTGCGGACAGGGAGGTTGTTGCCAGCGGTATTGGGCGATACACTCGGTGGGAGGGAGTGATACTGTGGCTGTGTACTCAGAACATTGCGGGCAGGGTCGTACCGTTCCCATTGGTGGGTAAGCCGCATGGATATTGAGTGGGCTGTGTGTCCATCAGTCCGCGGGGTTGCTAGTACTCAGCGATCGGATGGCTACTTTGACCACGTGTCTACCGCTGCAGCTGCTGTGCCTCAACAAGACCCCGCCGATTACCGTGTTCAGCTCTCGGTGGACTGTGGGTTTCGGGGATTAAGGCACTGTTGGGCTATACAAACTGCTGCAGGGGCCGCGTTGTTGAACGTCTGTCGCTGTCCCCGTTCAGACACAACGGAGTTTAGTCGGTGGCCAGAACGGGTGGGCTGCTACAGCTACAGGGCCTCGCGGGTGTGCCTCGGATCGCGGGACAGGCGGGTGACGGAAGCGTTGTTGAACCTGGCGATTCTGCATAACTGCTGGGCCCCGCTGTGTAGTGCTGTGCACGGGTGTTGTTGCTGATGACCACCAAGGTGGGCTACTGCTACTGTGGCAGCGGACTGAGTGTGGGGTATTGGTGCTGGCGACTACTACTGTGTACTGTGGGTGTGTTGAGGAACAGTACACGAGCAGCTGCTGCTGTGGACTGGGAATGGGCTATTGTCGTTGCGATTGACCGCCGCTGTGCCCGGCTGTTGCACCTGTGGACTGAGCACGAGTGCGACGTGCGGATTGTTGTTGCGGGGCACTGCGGCTGCGCACAAACTGTTGTTGGCTGCTGTTGGCTGCTGCATGCTACCACATGCTACTGCTGGCCGTTGATCCGTGGGAGGTTGCTTCAACTACTCTAAGTGTGCATGGCGGGTGCCGTTCTTGACTGTGCGCAGCCTGTTGCTGTGCCCGGTGGCTGTGCACAAGCTGCTGTTAACTGTTGCCGACTGCTGCTGCGTGCTGCGGCTGCGTCTGTGGACTGTGTACGGACTACGGGCAACTGCGCACTACTGCATACTACCGCCGGCGGTGGTCGGTCGTTGCGATTGGCTGTGCAGCAACGTTTGTGGAGCCTACTATGGGCTGCTGCGGCGCTAAGAGGACGGTTGTTTGGGGATGAATGACTGCAGTCAGATTGAGATGAAGACTGCTGCGGTAGAGGCTTAAAGAGTGGGGCACGCAGAGGGGAACTAGTACTGTGGCTGGGGAGTCTGCCAGGAGAGTTTGACTCCGCTGTTTGACTTTGGGAGTTGACCAAGCTGTTATACCTGGCCATCATTGAGGGGCCTTCAGGCGCTGAAGACTTCAAGGCCCTCTCATGCGAGTCTGAGTGCACCTCTCTTATATCTAAGAGACTTAATGCCCCTTCCTCTACCTTTCTTACTCTCAGTCTAGTCCTTTGGTTCAGAGAGGAAAGCGGCAGGCGGGATCGCAACCCGTAATCCGCGCCAAGGCCTCTGTGGGAGGTTGCCCCACCGATTGCGGGAGCCCTGCCGGAACTCAGGAGGAGTTCTGGAGGCAGGGAACTCAGAGATAACCATTGCTTTCCCTTTTAAACCCAGTATAACCCCTACCTATATACCTTCCTGTGTGTTGATTGATTGAGCTGTATGCCACCCTTACCTTGACTTTGCGCTGACTTTCAGGACACGAACCAGGCTAAGTAAAGGAATGTTTATATAATGGCAGTTTCAGTTTCTTATTTGTCTGAAAGCAGATTGTCACAAGGGGGTGCATCAGGGGGAAGGCTGGGAGGAAGGCAGTTTTGCTTGCGACTGAACGGGTCTTATAGGGTCAGACATTGTTTCTAAGATGAATGGCCTGACTGCTGTGTTTTGATCTGTTTTCTGAAGAACCAAGCATTGTTTCTAAGATGAATGACTTGGTTGCTGTGTTTCTTTAATTGTGCCAGGCATTGTTTCTAAGATGAATTATTCTGAGGGAGGATTCAGGCCAAAGGACTAGACATTGTTTCTAAGATGAATGGTCTAAGTCTGCGGCCTGAGGACCATAATGAGAACAAAGGAATAAAATTATCTATATTGTGATATATGTATGTACTTATATACAAACAAGGTTAGTTAGGCATTGTTTCTAAGATGAATGGTCTGACTATTAGCCCTATCACAAGCGAAGAGAGTATAATCAAGATCTATAACTGGAAGTAACCTGGGCAGGCTGAGCATTGTTTCTAAGATGAATGGCTCAGCCTTACGCCCTCCTTTTGAAGACTAAGGTGCAAAAAGGTATATATAACTTGGCTATTTAAGCAGTTCAGGGCGACTAAGCATGGTTTCTAAGATGAATGGCTTAGTCACATGCGCAACGAAGAGAAAAGTAGTTGTGCAACCTGTTCGTGTATAACTAAGGCAGAGGGCTGACATTGTTTCTAAGATGAATGGTCAGTCTCAATGCCCTATGTAAGCRGGGTATAAAGGGTTAAAACACTGAAAGACTATGAACTAATGTTTGCTAAATCAACTTGGGGATGGTGAGAGTACTTACCTTTGTGGCTTGGCCTGCATGTGCCTGAGTGGTATCGTTACCTAGTCTGAGTTTAAATTGATAGGTAGTTGCTGTAGAGGCTCGCCACGTGCTAGAGCTGTAGGAGTTAGATTCAATTCCTGCATTTTCTGAAATAGTTTTTTTACTTAGTTTGATTTCTGCATTTATCTGAGGTCTTTTCTCATACTTGGGCTTGTATAAATCTTGGTTAGCCAATTTTCCTACGGGAAGCGTTGCCGAAATTTCTGCAAACCCAAGGAGTTAGACAGATCTCTAACTTTTCAAAAGTTCAACTGTCTGGATCATATATGGATTAGTAAGAATCTGGGAAGTCTCCCTTTCTAAGGGGAGTGTTGCCCAAATTTTTACTAATCCAGGGAGTTAGACAAAATTGAGCTTTAGAAAGTCAAAGACTATTCCTGTTTTTGTATTCAGACTTATATCAATTCTGGAAAGGCAGTTTTCCTACGGGAAGCGCTACCGAAATTTTATTAGTTTAGAGGAGTTAGATTATGACAGGTGGCAGGGTTGGCAGTCCACTCTGCATAAGGGAAACCCAGCCAAAGGTCTACCTTTTCTTTGAGTTCTGACTTAGGATTAGGCTCAGACCTAGTTGGCTACCAGGAAGTTTGATGGGACCACCATATAGAAGATAGCTCGCATAGGGCTTACAGGTTTTAGTCTTGGGCGTTGACCTGTCTTGTGTTACAGGCCAGCTTGATCGATCTGATTCAAAACTTGGACTAGGTCCAGCTGATCCCTTGAGGATCATCTGCTCTTATCATTGATAACAGGTCGGTTGCCGATTCGTCGGTTAAACGATTCAATTCTTACTCGCTCCCCATACTCAACCTAAAAGGCTTTAGCCCTGGTGATCTTTTTGTTTGTTAATGGTTTCACCCAGACTTTTATTGAATGGCCATTTGACAAAGGTACTGAGTATTTAATTAAGGTTGGTTGGCTGGTGGTTGGGGTTTGCATGGCTAAAGCGAGGGGTATGAGTATAGGAACTGGCTGGAGTTGACCCCGTGTAGTGTGTGGACTCTTGTTTGACTTTGATCTGATTGCAGGTATGTTCAGTAGCTCGAGGTTTTGGTTAGACTGCCTTGCAGTCGCAAATATATGTATGGCTAGAAGGAGACCCACTATGACTGTGAGAAGTGATCGTCACGTGATTATTCCCCTTGTGTATATGTATGTGCGAGTGTATGCGTACCTACGTGAAGAATTAGCGTGGCCTGAAGTGCCCGCGCAGTAAGGGCCTTGAACCTAACACAAGAGGGATTTTTCTTTGATAAACGGTAAAAGTCCATGTTTCGCTTCCTTGTTGCGATTTATCTCGGTGGAACGATAAAGTTATGGGCGGAAGGGTTAGCGTGCCGCTGGTGATGCGCCAGACAACTCACCACCGCTCCAAACCCCTTCCTACCCTAGGGACCGTCTTGCCCCGCACCCGTTGGGACACCTCAGGATGCAGAAGGTGGGAAAGCCCTCAGGTCGATTTTGCGCCAGCTAAAGGGTTACCCCTTTTAGCTCGCGCTTCAGCCAACGCCTGAGCGTCGAAGATGACCCCTTGGCTCAGAATAGGCCATTTGGGTATGGGCATTACATAATGCGCCGTCATGGCAGTTACTCGCGTAGAGCTGCATAGCGGGATAGTATGTGTAAGCCCAACGCCCTCGAGATCTTATATTAAGTTCGCGCGCGCAATACTCGTCGCATCCCGCATTAAAAGAGTTATGGGTCAGGCGGCGAGACCACGAGCGCGACACGGCCAATAGGCTTGGGACTTTGGTAACGTGAAGCGGCACGTGGGCGGGGGGCTAGTCCCGGTCGGCCTATGGGAATCCGTGTACAGGCCCCATTATCCCGGACGCTGGGTAGCCCATGGGTAGGATACCGGGCTTCCTCCGCGCGCGTCGTTTGGGCTTGTCCACCCCCTTCTATTTCTAGGAAGCCACCAACTACTGAGAGTTGGAGTGAGTTCCTTTTTGTGCTTTCATGGTTGAACGTTATAGTCCGTGGCGGCCGTCAAAGTCAAACCCCTTGATGTTTGACCGCCATGACAGCTTAAAAGTTGTCTACTCAACCCCCCTGCACAGGGTGGAGAAGAGGGTGTGGTCTTCAACCGCACATGGCGGTTGTCTGGCGTCGAGAGATTGCCCCTCGAGGCGCTTGTCAGCCGACACTTGAGTGTCGAACGCGACCCTCAAGATTAACGAGGGTCACGTGAGTATGGGTACTACATAGTACGCCATCATTGCGACCGTTTGCATACGCTTGCATTGCAAATCAATATGAGTTAGCCCTGCGTCCACGCAATAATTATACTAAGCCTCGCACGCGACGCTCGTCCGATTTCCGCATCAGAAAGTTATGGGACGACTACTAAGGGGCTAGGAGCGTTGTCACGTTGTTTTGTGTTGTGTCGTCTCGCGTATATGTGTGTGTGTGTTTCCCTTCTTGTGTCTGTAGAGTAGTGTATGCGTGGTAAGTGGGATACGTCCTAGCCGACCGGCGACGAACCGCCCTTGGGACTTCAACCCCCCAAGATGTCGGTTCGCGTGTGGGTCCGATAGGCGTGTTACCGCACGTACCCCCTATGCTACATCGAACGAGAAACGTCCTCGGCTGGTCCACCTCTGCGATTGCAACTGAGTAGCTTTCGTACTGTGGACTGGTAGCTCGGAGGGGATACGCCCACCGAAGGGAGGTGACAACTCTCGTAAGGTGGAGGTAAGTTGTGCCTCGCATAGGCCCTATCCTGTCGTAGGGGCTCGCGATAGGTATGGCTGGCGCACTCGGCCGGAGCGGCCTAAGGAAGCTCCATGTGTGTGTTCGTGACGAGGTTGGTCCAACTCCTGCGTGACGCGGCCGAGAGGGTCCCGCGCTGCGACGAGCGGTGTCGGACCGATGCGCTCGACAGCGCTATCAGAGATACACCATCCCAAATCAAGATGATGAGGGAACATGCACGGGATTTGATAAGAGGACAGGGTGTCGTTGAGTATACTATTTATTTCTATGGGTCCAACGGGGAGTTGCATAGCACAATTTCGCGTACTGAGTTTATTGAGCAGGCAAAGTGAAAGGAAGTCATTCGTCAACAGTTTTGTCTCAGTAATTAGAGTCTTCTTAGAACAACCCTGCCTGCTCGTGTTTAGTCACTCTCGAGTGAGCTATCGCAGACTATCTCGACTGTATAGCAAGGCTAGCCAAGTACTAGCTTCGGTATTATCAGGATCTCTGAGCAACTTGCATTCTTTCATCCTTCCCTTCGAAAGGATTTCGCCGGCGAATCTAATCAGTAAGTGATACATGGTTCTCGGTACTCAACACCGTTAACAGTGGACAACACGGAACACAACTACTAATGCACAATGCTTAGTTTTGTTGGCAGAGATCGGAACATGACTCAGTTTTCAGTGAACCCAGTGCCACGGTTGTAACTGAGCAGCATACATCTGATTCTCAGACAAGTATCCAGCCGGTGGTTAAGTGACTCCTATCTAGTTCTCTAGGCGGTCTGTCAGTCAGGTTAATTAACCGACAAAACCGACAACAGCCAGTCTTTTTCCAGAACAATAATCAGATCAGCAAGAAATCATTCCAAGGAGTCAGGATCAAGTGTTCTGACCAGTGGTAATCTGAAAGACAATCAGATCAGTAAGCAATTTTGCAATCAGATCAGCAACAAAATCTACAATCGAATCGGAAATCGGTTCAGCATACGTATCATTAATTCAGCAAGTGATTTAGTAATCAGAAACTGCAGTTGGGAACGACAATCAAGAATAACTATTCAAAACAGCAATCAACCCAACAGCCTCTTCACACCTATATCGTCCAAGAGTCACCCGTCTTGAGTTGGGTGAACTGATGTAAGGAGAATTCGGTAAGGATATGGAGGACAACAACACAATTAGAGTCTCCTGCTCTCTGTATCAGGACACTGCAGAGACCTGGAGGGAGAGTGCAGTTGAGGAATACAATCAGCAGACCACTATGATGATGGAACATGCACTGGCCCTTGTGAGAAATCATACAAAAATCGAGTACACATACTACTTGCATGATAAGAACCACAGGCTATATGCCACCATAACTTTTGTGGGTACTATTGGGGAAGCAAGGAGAACTGTTGGCAGCCACCAGTGAGCGTTTTGTCTCTGAACAAGTACGACTCACTTATCCGGACATCCAACAATCATCTAATCAACAATCATCTAATCAGCAATCAATCATCAACAATCAGTTATTAGTGATCAGTTTCTAGCAATCAGTGTCCAGCAATCAGCTTCCTGCAATCAGTCTTGTAACCAATTCTCCGGGACCATCTGGTTGGTTTGCACTCGCAAGAGTACTCATGAGCACAGTTCAGTCTACGCCGGTTAGTGAGTCAATGCTGGCCAGCCTCAACCGGTTTTCATGCACGGAGGTATTTCGTTAGTGCCATTGCTTTCAGACAGGGAGATCTGCCAACCTTCGTTGTCCAGACCAGCTTTGTTGATGGCACTATCCACGATCTGAGGTCTTACATGAGGAAGGGCAAGGAGGCTCATGAACTTTTCGACCAAGTCTGGATCTCAGCCACCGAATACCTTAAGCAGAGAGAGAGGGAGCTCGATGGGAGTGGCACAACGTTGATCCGCAGCTTCGGGCCGATGCTTTATAGTGACTATCCTAGGCCTCCAGTCCCTTCTCTTCTCACAGATGGCACGAGTTGGCTGGATGTGATTAGTTTGGCAAAGAGGTACATCTCTCCAGCAGTGATCGACGTTGAGGCGCTGACCGAGCCGACCGAGTACCCCTACCTGAGACGAGGAGTCTTTTCAGTGGACAGACTGCCTACTTTGTGGGAGGAGTTTTGCTCCATGGTTAACTACCGAGTCATGTGCCTCGGATGGTCATGTTCAAAGCTTGCTGGCTTCAGGTGGCATTTTGTCACGAAGCCTCAGTCTCAGAATGTACGTGGGCGTGGGTCTCGGCACCAACGAAGATCAGTGAAAAGAGAGATTGAGAGAGACTGACCAGAGGGATGAGTGAGGACTCTTGAGAGGTGCTGACCATGCTTCTTTATGTGTACTTTCTGAGATTATTATGAGTTCTCATTCTTCTCTCATTCAACTGATCTAGCCTTTGCTCCAGTCAGTCGGTCTTGCTTCTTGCATTGTTTTTACCTGATGATTGCTATCATGGATGATTCTGTCACAGTTATCAAAAATAAAGTTGACATAATTGATGCATGCATAGCTCCCCATAATTTTATCTGTGTTACCGCGCGTTCATTGAACGCGTGTTTTCCGTTCAGAAACTGAACAGAATGAACGCGCGTTTAGTGAACGCGACCGAACGTGGAGTTCAATTCCACGAGGGAAAAAAAAAAAAAAAAAAAAAAAAGTTCTCTAAAAATTCCAAAAAAAAAATGTGTTATCTAGGCTACCACAGTGGCCCGGGGTCACTTGCCCGGCCGGGCTAAAAAAAWAAAAATAAAAAAATTATTTATTTTTTTAATTTTTATTTTAATCTTGGAAAATAATTTCGATGTGACCCTGAGGCAAGGGTTTAGGGTTTAGGGTTTAGGGTTTAGGGTTTAGGGTTTAGGGTTTATTTGTTATAGAATAATAACTCCGATCTTATTTCGTTAACGCGCAATCCGTGTTCAAACGCATATTTGAACACGAGCGCGCGTTCACGTCGTTCAAACGGTCACATATAATTTTATGGTTATCATTTGCATAATTCTCGCTGTTCTGAATCAAAATAAAAGATTCCTAAGACCGGGGACCGGCGAAGACCGCAATTGAAGGGTCTCGCTCGAAGTCGGATGCACACAACAGGAAGCGATTCTCATTATTTAATTTATTTTATTTATTGCAATCACATACAAAATCCTGCGTGACAGCCTGTTGGCTTTCCGGTCGCTTGAAACGGCCTGACTGGAAAAAGTGTGACAACGTGCCATTTTGTGTGGAGGTGATCAACAACGAAAGGTTGAGGAAATTAGCTGTCCTCCCATGCCCATCGTTTATGACCTTGGTCGTTTCCTTGACTTCGATAAACTCATAGGGGTAGATTCGCCAATTCGGGTTCTGGCCTTGGATTCCGTTTTTGAAAATCCCGGCAATGATCGTGGTGTTTAGTGAACACAGATCATCGATGTATCTGTAGGTATCCTCGAAACACCTAATCATTATCCAATCCTGCATTTCAACTAAGTAGGAGATTAATTCATATTTGTATTTAAAAAAATACACATCACAGAAGATAGGGGAACACGCCAAACCCATAGGAATTCTGAGGATCTGCCTCCAGACTTTGTCTCCCATCTGCACAACACTTTTGGAAATGAGCCAGTCACAAACGTCGATGACCCCTTGCTCGTTGAAGTACAATCTGTCTCTGTCCCTGTCCTGGTCTTCATCCACCCAATACGGATGCGGTGCGCCATTGGCCACGATTCTGATGGCGATCACGTCCCTGGTCGTTCTAGCCCTCCTCCATTCCATGGCACATCGAACGAAGAGCTTGATAGCTTCCAGGAGTCCGTCGTCTGACCCATCCGTCGGTATCATCTCGAAGCATCTGGTGATGTCCCCTGTGAAAACGGAATACACGTGCCGCGGGATGTTGGCCACGAATTCTCCTATCGAGGAGATCGGCCACCAGAAGTTGGGCCTGACTTCATGCTCCGTGCTCCTCGCTCTTACTGGTGCAGAGGGTCTGCACATCCTCCGCAAGTAGCTTTAGCATGTTGTCGCACACGCTTGCGACGGGGTAGAGCACCGATCTTGCAGTGTTCGTGATCCATCTGAAAGTCTGCTTATGAGCCTTGTACACCGTCATGAGGTGCGAGAGTGGTAATAACTCCTGCCCGACATGAGTGATGGCAGCAGCCTCCTGTAGCAGTTTCGCAGCCACCTGCGCTGGTTCTTCCGAAAGTGGTGTGAAGTCGGGTCTGGAGAGTCGATGCAGCGCCAACTTTCTGATGAAGTTGATGCAGACGAACGTGGGAGTGTGCGGTGCCTTGTCCGTTGGGCAGATAAGATATCTGCTAGTCAGCCATTCGAGCTCGCTCCTCATCGCTACATTGTTAATGGGTTCCCCGGTGATGTGCATGTTTCTTGCACGATAGTTTCTGATGCATCGCCTTGCATTTTTCAGGACAATCCCTTTCACGCGTCTTTCCTCCTCCATAGTTAACTCTTCGTCGCATCTGCGCGTGGTGAGTACTTTTTCGAGCACCAGCTCGACTTCGTCGATCGTGAACTCCTCATCAAGCGCTCTCAGCGGGATATGACTGAGACCCGTGTTGAGCATAAGTTGTAGCTGCCCGTTATTCGTCACTCCCGTGTCGTTAGTGATGACGTGCATGGTGTGTTCTTCGGGGAGCAGCCTGATATAAGCAGTGTTAAAGAATTCTGCATGCCTGCCCGCCCCGCACTGGCAGTAATCCGGAACATACCCCGCCTCCCACTCGATCATCCTGAATTTCCTGAATACCTTCGCCGGCTTGCAGATCTTGGCCCCTAGTGGTTCATCATACCACCACCCGATGGTCACCTCCTCCAACCAGTCCGCTGATCTGTCCCCCTTCACCTGCCTGAGTGCTTCCAGAATCATCCTCCTCAGTGGGACTGCCTCTATGAGTCTGCTGGTATATCGGACGTGCACAAACTGGTCCCGCTCCTTCCCTTCCCTTCTCCATACGGATCTTCCTGATGGAAGCACAATCATCTTGCCTCCTTCGATTGGGTCGAAGTTCTCATCCTGTGCATGGCACGCAAGCTCATTGATAGGGTCATCCGACGTTGGAGAGGCTTAATTCCAAAGTGGCAAGAGCAAGGCAATAGACTGGAGATTCTATCCTCAGTGGGTGTTGTACATGTTCCTTATAACAAATTGTATACATATATGTATAAATATGCATACATATTTACACATATATCTATATCTGTGAAAAAAATACGAGTCTCAAAAGAGGAAGAAAGAAAAAAGAAAAAGAGAAAAAAACAGAGAAGAAAAAGAAGAAAAAAATGCATACCACAACAAGAAAATGAAATAAGGAAAGCACCTTTCTCCCCGACCTGTGTATGATGCAGATCGAATGATCGAAAAAAATTACTTCGTCGGAAAGGGAAATAGGTAGGCGACGAAGTCCACAGATAGCAGATGGGTCGTGGGTGTTAGGGTGTACCAATAACGCCCTTCTTCCCCTTTCTCCCCCCGGTGGTGGAACCGTATTTCCGTGCTCCGGCATTCTTCGTGGAGTCTGCCGTGGAGATCGCGGAGCCGGCCTGTGAGGTCAGAAGTCGAGAACTGCTTTTGCCTCTTTCTTGTCGCCCGCTCATCGCCATATTGTGCAGCCCTCTCACCCCGAGTTGCTTCTGTGATGCGTGATCCTGTGCATCTGCCCTATCCCTCGCCCCTTCCTGGCGTGGCGGTTCCTTGGGAGGAACCATCCCTTGTGTCGCATCTGCCCTTTCCCTGGGTTCGTAGGGCAGTATCCATTGGCGGGGGGATACGACTATGGGTGAGTTGTTGCGCTGTTTTTTCCGCGCGTTCCCTTGCTCATTCCGAGCACCTCTGGCTCTGACTCTTGGGTTGCCAGTTATCCTCGTGGGTAGCAAGACCCTTTCGATGGTCAGCGGGGTATTGTACCTCCATTTTTCTTTCAGGATAATTGATTCAGAGATGAGGGAGGGGTCCTTCTCCAGGGCGTTGATTACATCTGTCATGATCTCTCGAATGAACATGAAGGTAAGACAGGCTTCCACGGCGGGTTTCCATGAGACGCGTAGAAAGTGGATGAAAGTCGAGGTTCTTACCTTTACCGAGGCGATGTTGGGAAAGAGGATATCCGGATGTGCGAGCAGGTACCAGATCGCATGGTCCATCCAGATCGGTCCTACTCCACAATCCTTCTTCCTTTCGGTGGCGCATCTGCACCTGAGATATGGTCTCCCGACATTCCAACTCTTCCTTAGCCCTTTGAGATCGATCTCCGGGGTTGTTTTGAGCTTCTTCTGCCACATCATTGGACTAGCGTATTTGCATTTCGTATGGTCTAGTGTCGATAGCAAATGGAAAGTTAGGAGGGTTGGGTTAAATGCCTTCTTCCCCGGAGGGCAATATGGGAGCGCGCCGGTTATCGCATTCGCCTTACACGTGGCAACCTTTTCTTCTGTCAGGTTGGCTAGGAAAATAAGTGTTTTCACCGAGAATGGTGTAAGGTGATTGAACGTGTCGAGTTTCCAGAGTGCTTGTCTGAATCCGGACCTCGTGTGTTCAACCCAGTGTAAAGAGGGTAGTGGTGCGAAAGCAGTGAACTGCCGTCCCTGCCAGGAGGAGGCTTTCTCCGGGTTATGGCTGGCAGTGGCGGTTACTGCGGCGATGGCAGCGTTCATCTCCGCCATTTCCTCGTCGTCAAGGGCCAGCGCACCTGTGATGGTGCAACCGACTGTTGGAGTCTCGGCGGCCTGCCCCTGCAAGTGCGAATGGTCCAGCCCCCAGATTCTAAGGAATGTCTGTTCAATTCTCGCGGTTCTAGCGGGCAGCTCCACACACTATTTCTCATAGTCTAACGTCTTCCTTTCTAGCTCGGTGGCAGTATCAAAAAGCACGGCAACGAAAGCATCCTTTCCCTGATCCCATATCCGTATGAGATTAGCTATGTCACTAAATCCGATCATGCAAAAGAAATTCGGGAAATCCCCGGTCCCCACCAGGTTCTTCATCGCCTCTATGATCTCAGGCTTCAATGTGGCGATGAGTGCTTGCGCCGGTTTGTTGGGCCATGTCTGTTCCTTTAGCCAATCATACTTGGAAGTGAGTTCGTCCCACCATCCTCCTGGGAAGAACTCCTTCGTGGAGCCTGCAATGCAATCACAATAATCACGGAAACACAATCGAGGATACACACAAGAAGAAACGCAGAAAAAGCAGAAAAAACACAGCAAAAAACCACACTTGAAACAAGAAGGGTTGGAGAGCCGACGACTTGCACCAGCTTAACCGTTATTGTAAAGCACAACCAGCAAACCAGTTCTTTCCCATGCGATCGTACCTTACCCCGAGTTGCCCGGGTACCTTTTGGCAAATGCCTGTGCGTCTCTCGCTTGGTTACATACAGGGGTACGGTTGGTGGGACACACCACCAACAGCGCTGACGGGGGTCACTCCCCTCATGCGTGTGTTTTGATTACTCCATGATAAACATGTCGAAGCAAGTACGCAAACCGTAAAGCCATGAAGCTCCGAAATAATTTATCGGCATACCCCCATTACCCTTATCAAGCGAGCACAGAACTTCTACAAGCCAACCACCGGTTTGGCAGGATCTTGCAGATGTAGCATGACCTAGACTGTGTAGCCGTATACATGCCATATGATGGTCGAGAGAGACGTTTTCCTGAGGACATAATCAGATGAGGGGGGTATACATGATATAATCTTACGGTCGTATGTCCGTCCGGATGATCGGGTGAAAATGCAATCGTTCGTCCAAGCATGGGTGTTCGATCATTTCCAAGAAGTATATTGATATATACGAGACCATTTCTGATATCGTAGTACGCATTCGTATTTGTATATTTGTCTATCAGTATTATAGTCCGAATCGTAGAGAAATAATAGATTCATATATTCGTAGGAACGATTCGAATATGCATGTCTATTTTTTTCAATGGATATGGGTAGAAAGACTGAATCCATGCATAGCTCAGAAAAAATCACAACACACTTATTCGTAAGGAATCAAAAAAGAAATAATTCGCGAGATTGAAAAAAACTCGTTCACCCCAAGATCCAATTTCGTTTGCGCCATCCATCATAATAACCGAACCGGGTATTAACCATGACGGTTGGTGTTCGCTCAGATAGATATTATGTATGGAGGCGATTCCGTAAGCATTTATTGAAAAAAACTCGACAATTGAGAAAGAGCCAAGGCACGAAGTGAATGCATCCGTATTCCATCCATCGTCGATCACACATGTTGAAAACGCAGGAATTAGTCAGAGAACACTAATACTGTGCTTCAGAAAAAACTATCATCCAATCTGAAAATGACGTGATCTCTCCTCATAGCCAATCAAGCTGATACGTCACCCCCTCCACCCCCCTCCTTTATTCAACTCAAAACATAACTCGAAACTTCGTACGATCCAGAACAAACCCGCTGCATACCCAAAGGCGGTTCCACGTAGTATGGGAGAGCCGCCTCGACAGCAAAAGCAGGGAGGGCAGTGGAGATCCCTGAAGCGCTTTTCTGCCGTAAGCCACCAGTTCACGGCTTCATCAGAGGGAACACCTACTTCTTTTGAAAATCATACATTCTTTGGGAGTCGGAGTGGCGATGGCGGCGGCAACACTTGCATGAGGTGCAAGAAAGCAAGAAACGAAAGAAAGGCTAACAAAGCAATAAATGCAAGCAAAACATACGTTGAGACCTCGATAGTTATCCCCATCCTGTCATCCGTCGTGTCTCTGCTTAGTGCCATCGTTCCCAGCTCTAACAGCCTACAAGCAGGCCAGCGCAGAAGTACGAATGGAAAAAAATCCACATCACCACATGCACAGATTGCGGGCGTGTCTATTGCGAGATCAGCGTGCGAATGGCGTTTGCGTGACGCATGCGTGGCATGTCGTGCTCATCAGTTAATTTTGTAAATGCTTCGAGGGATGAGGGCGTGGGTGCTTATACCATGTCTTCCTCGTCATCGATCATTCGATCCAGTAGCTCCTGGTCCAGCTGGTAGTCCATGGCGAAGGCACTTCGCAAGGTAGCAACGTTCCGTCAACGACAAGTACACCTCCACCTGAGCACTTGAGAGCTTAGAAATCCCGCCACCGTTCGGCTCGCAGTTGGAAACTTCGATCGAACGGAAGGCGAGAGCGCTGAGTTGCTGATGGGATTCCGAGGGTTGTCCCTGAAGTACAAATACTGCCCCGTCATCGTCACTTTCCGAACAATGCTGCCCACGGGCGGCACATCTGCCTACAAGGCAGAAAAAAAAACTCTACAAAATTCAAAAAGATTCAAAAAAAAGTTCAAAAAAAGCAAGGAAACAAGCGAACAATGTTCTACATTCACAAAATTAGAGCACACGTTCGTGAGCCGACAACCCCAGTTAGGCGAAGCGTCACCAGTGATCAGTTAGTGTCCGGACGAGCACGTGCATGTGTCGTGACTTATCGAAAATTATTATTATTATTATTAAACGAAAAAGAGAAAGAAAAAAGAAAAAGGAAAAAACAAAAATGGTGAGAGGGAAACGAAGGAGAGAAAGAGAGGGAGGCGGGCGAGATAAGATGCGAGAAGACACGAAGAACTTTGCAGGAAAAAAGGAAAAAAAGAAAAAAAAAAGAAAAAAGAAAGAAAGAAAAGAAAAAAGGAAAAAAAGAAGAAAAAAAGAGAAAAAAAGAAAAAAAAAGAAAAAAAGAAAAAAAAAAAGAAAAAAGAAAGATAAAAACGAAAGAGGGAAGCGCGGAGAACTTGTTTGAGAAAGAAAGAAAATGATAAAAAACGAAACGACAACGAAAAAAGAAGAAGAAAAGTGCGAACAAAGGAGAGAGAAAAGTGCGAAAAAAAGAAAGAAAAAAGAAAGAAGAAGAAAGGAACCCGCAAGTGGGCGACAAAAATGATCGGACGGATTATCCCCAAATCGTATCCTGTCAAGCCAGCGGGGTCATATCGAGGCTAGTCCTGCTATGCGCATGAGTTGTGCGCGTACCTGTACCCTTCCTGGGGTGACCCCTGTCTGGTGCATACCTACTCATCTGCGGAGGATGGGGCTTCGTGAAAAGCAGGGGCATCGATCTGGCCCACCTGCCTCTACTACTACTCACCCGTATATGTTTATCTCAATCGTACCAGGCTTCCTTTCTTCCTTCTGTCGGTGACTCCCCCACCCTTCTTCCTTTTTCTTCGTCCTGTTATTCATGCATGTATGTATGTGTATGTGTGTGTGTGTGTGTGTGTGTGTGTGTGTGAGAGAGAGAGAGAGAGAGAGAGAGAGAGAGAGACTGACAGACATACAGAAAGGAGGGGGAGGACAGACAGACAGACAGTCCCACGGGAGGGGTAGGAGGAGGGGTAGGAGGAGGAGGAGGAGGGATAGGAGGAGGGGTAGGACACTGTAGGAGGAGGAGGAGGAGACAGCCAGCCAGCCAGACAGACAGTATGACGGGTGGAGGACAGACAGACAGACAAACAAACAAACAGACAGACAGACAGACAGACAGACAGGAGGGGGAGGACATACAGACAGACAGTACCACGAGAGGGGTAGGAGGAGGGGAAGGAGGAGGAGGAGGAGACAGACAGACAGACAGACAGACAGACATACAGACAGACAGACAGACAGACGGGCGGAGGACAGACAGACAGACAGACAGACAGACAAACAGACAGATAGACAGACAGACAGACAGACAGACAAACAGACAGATAGACAGACAGGAGGGGGAGGACAGATAGACAGACTGACAGACAGACAGACAGACAGACAGACAGACAGAAAGGAGGGGGATAACAGATAGACAGACAGTACCAGGGGAGGGGTAGGAGGAGGGGTAGGAGGAGGAGGAGGAGGGGTAGAAGGATGGGCAGGAGGAGGAGGAGGGGTAGGAGGATGGGTAGGAGGAGGAGGACGAAGATCATGATTGGGAGGAGGAGGACGAGATATGCCACTAAATACAGACTATATATATTATATATATATACAGGGTTGCCGGCATTCGGGATGGGCCGAACGCCCGAACCCGAACGCCCGAACATACGGGACCCCTTCCGAAGGCGTTTGGCCGTTCGGGCCGAACGCGGAGCGGAAAAAAAAACAAAAAAAAACAAAACGTTTTCGAAAAATTCCGAAAAACAAATATTTTATGGAGAAAACTAAACTAAACAACATTTGCCTGGGCACTACATCCAAATTGTTTACCAAATTTGAATTAAAAATGATAAAAATAAGAAAACATAAAAAGAGAATTAAAATGAGTGAGTGTGCCAGCACCTTTCCGACACCGCCATCTTTGCCGATTTTTAATTAGTTTTTGGCATTGACAAATGCCCTGAATATGTGCCAATATGTAGTTTACATAATCAATAACTCGTTAAAAAAAAATTTAAAAATAATATTTTTTTTTAGGCCCCGAAATAAAGTGAAAACAAAAAGTTAAAAGTGAAAAAAAAAAACAAAATAGTGAGTGGGCGAGCACGTTTCGACACCCCCATCTTTGACGATTTTTAATGTTTGTTTGGCTTAGCAGAATGGCTTCAAAATTTATAGGCGTCTAGGTTACATCATAGAGAACTCACAAAAAAAGAATTCAGAAAAAAAAACTTATTTTTAGGCCCCGAAACGTTTTTTGGCGGGGGCCAAACCTGGAGGTGTTCGGCCCCCGAACGGGACCTCGAACGCCCGAACGTTTGGGGGCCAGCCCGGGGGCCCTCGAACGTTCGGTCAGATAACCCTGTATATATACATATATATATACAGGGTTGCCGGCGTTCGGGACAGGCCGAATACCCGAACCCGAACGCCCGAACGTTTGGGACCCCCTCTCGACGCGTTCGGACGTTCGGCCGAACGCGGAACAAAAAAAAAAAA
>BFEA01000007.1:4895163-4913998 GCA_003427395.1 Chara braunii | reverse complement strand
TTTTTTTTTTTTTTTTTTTTTTTTTTGGGTCCGCGTTCGGCCCAAACGGCCGAGCGCATCCTCAAGGGGTCCCATACGTTCGGCCGAACCGGCAACCCTGTATATATATATATATATACAGGGTTGCCGGCGTTCGGGACGGGCCGAACGCCCGAACCCGAACGCCCGAACGTTCGGGACCCCCTCTCGACGCGTTTGGACATTCGACGTTCGAATTTTCGGACGAACGCGGACCGAAAATATATATATATATATATATTTCCAAAAAATCGAAAAACACTATATCTGATGTAGAAGAATAAACTAAACAACTTTTGCCTCAACAGTACTTCCAAATTCGTTACCAAATTTGAAATAAAAATCAAATACAAAAATAAATAATATTACTGAAAATAAGAAAAAATAAAACGAGAATGAAATTATTGCGTGGGCACGGACGTTTTTGACATCGCCATCTTTGGCGATTCTTAATTTTTTTTTGGCTTTGTCAAATGCCATGAAATTTTATACAGATGTATCTTACATAATATAAAACCTATAAATAAAGTTTGAAAAAATAATAGTTTTTTTCACGCCCCGAAATAAAAGGAAAACAAAAAGTGAAAAGAGAAAAAAAACAAATTGGTAAGTGGGCAAGCAAGTTTTGACACCACCATCTTTGCCGATTTTTCATTAATTTTTGGCGTCACAGAATGCCTTGAAAATTTACAGCCAGGTAGCTTATATAACCAAGAACTCACCAAAAAACATTCAGAAAAAAAAAATAATGTTTGGCGGGGTTCGAACCCCTTCGAGTTTGGGCCCCGTACGGGGACCCGACCGCCCTAACGTTCGGGGGTCATCTTAGGGGCCTCCGTACGTTCAGCCTGGCAACCCTGTATATATATTGATGAGTCGGTGAAACTCCAACGAAACAGTTTGTCACAGCCCCTCGTTTGTTGTCCTCTTCTCTCTCTCTGCATACGATTTTACCGGGCAGTTCTGTTTGTGACGATATATATACAATATTTATATATATATATATAATATAATATATAAATATATAATATATATATATATATAAAGCAACGCAAAAATACAAAAATGATTCGGGATCGAAGCTGTATGAAAAACAATTGTTGGAAATAACCACTCAAACAATAAACTTTTAGTTTCAAAAAGGCGTCTGCTGGACGAAATTCTACAGGTCGTATAACCCTTTTCCATAAAGGCTCCCACACATGGTTAGCAGACCGAACATTCGGCGGCCCCCGGCCAGACGCCTGAACGTTCGGCGTTAGGGTCATGTTCGGGGTCCGAACCTGAAGGGGTTCGGGCCCCGCCAAAAATGATTTTGGGGACTAAATTAGTTTTTTTTGTTGAATTATTTTTTGCACATTCTGTATGATATGTGCTACGTGTATGTAAAGTTTCAAGGAATTTTGCAAAGCCCCCCAAAAAAAAAAAATCGCCAAAGATGGTCGTGTCAAAACATGCTCGGCCACTCAATGTTTTTCTGTTTTTTCACTTTTCGCTTTTTGTTTTGATATTATTTTGGTACCTCAAATATTTTATTATTTTTTGAAAATTTTTTTATGAGATTTATATTATTGGAAATACACATCTGTAAATTTTCATGGCATTTGGGTATCCCAAGAAAA
This sequence comes from Chara braunii, assembly GCA_003427395.1. Classification (NCBI taxonomy): domain Eukaryota; kingdom Viridiplantae; phylum Streptophyta; class Charophyceae; order Charales; family Characeae; genus Chara; species Chara braunii. Next base: position 4,912,358 of record BFEA01000007.1, on the reverse strand, counting down.
AAAATGAAAAATCATTCAAAATGGTGGTGTCGAAAACGTGCTCGCCCACTCACTATTTTTTTTTTTTTTTTTTAATTCTTTTTTATTATTATTTGTTTTTCATATTTTATTTTTATTTCACATTTGGTAAGGAATTTGATATAACGATGAAGCAAATATTGTTCGTTTTACGTTTATGCATATTATATATTATTTTTATTTTTTTATTTTTTTTATTTTTTAAGTTCACGTTCGGCCTTCATGATCGAACACATCGCCAAGGGGGGCCGAACGTGCGGCAAGTTCGGGTTCGGGAGTTCGGCTGAACCTAAACACAGGCAACCCTATACATATATATATATATATGCAAGGTCACCAGCCTGGACGTACGAAGGTCCCCGGGCCGACATCTTTACGCACGGACGTTCGAGGTCTCGTTCGGGGTTCGAACCCGAAGGCGTTTGGCCCCCGCCAAAAAATATTTCGAGGCCTAAGCATAAGTTTATTTTTCTGAATGTTTTTTTGTGCGTTCTATATTATGCGGGGTACTGCCTATAAAGCTTGAAGTCATTCCGCTAATCCAAAAAAAAAAAAAAACGCCAAAGATGGAGGTGTAAAAACATGCTCATGCACTCACTATTTTTTTTTTTCCACTTTTTACTTTTTGTTTTCACTTTATTGCGGGGCCTAAACAATCGTATTATTAAGTCTTATTTTATTACTGACCATGACTGGAGCTATAGACTACTCAAGTAAAAAGGCAAAGATGTTTTTCAACAAAATATGATAGATTTTCAAAAGACTATCAAAAAAATATGACAATAGAAAGGTCTCTAGTAGCGCAGTGGTTGAATTTTTTTCGTGCATTTTGTATTATGTGAAGTACATATCTGTAAATTTTGAGGGCATTTGGCTATGCCAGAAAAACATGAAAAATCGTCAAAGATGGTGGTGTCTAAAACGTGCTAGCTCACTCACTAATTTTAATTCGCTTTTTATTTTTTTTTATTTTTCTTATTAGTTTTATTTTCTTTATTGTATTTTTATTTGAAAGTTGGTAATGAATTTGAATGTAATGCTCAAGCAAATGTTGTTCATTGCAAGGATAAAAGCCCATACGTACGGAGGTCCCCGGGCAGACCTCCGTATGTACGGGCGTTCGGGGTCGCGTACGGGGTCCGAACCCGACGACGTTCGGCCCCCGCCAAAAATTATTTCGGGGCCTAAAAATATTTTTTTTTCCTGATTTTTTTTTTTGTGAGTTGTCTATGACATGAGGTACACGCCTATAAATTTCAAGTCATTTGGCTCAGCCAAATAAGAATTAAAAATCGCCAAAGATGGTGGTGTCAAAACGTGGTTGCCCACGTTTTTTTTCACTTTTTACTTTTTGTTTTCACTTTAGTTCGGCGTCTAAACAATTTTATTATTTTTTGAAACTTTTTTAGTGTGTTTTGCATTATGTGAAGTAAACATATGTAAATTTTCAGGGCATTTCGCTATTGAAAAAAAAAATGAAAAATCTCCAAAGATGGCGGTGTCGAAAACGTGCTCACGAACTCACTAAATTTAATTCTTTTTTTTTTTTTTTGTTATTTTTATTATTAGTATTTGTTTTTCGTATTTTATTTTTATTTCCAATTTGGCAAGGAATTTGGATGTAATGCTCGGGCAAATATTGTTTAGTTTATTGTTTTTCATAACATATTTGTTTTTCATATTTTTATGATTTTTTTTTTTTTTTTTTTGGTCCGTCTTCAGCCCGAACGGTTGAACGCATCCCCAAGGGGTTCCATACGTTCGGGCGGTCGGGTTCGAGCATTCGGCCCGTCCCGAACACCGGTTACCCTGGTTTATTGTATTTTTCTTCATAACATGTTTGTTTTTCAGATTTTTTTTTTTTTTTTTTTCCACGTTCGGTCGGAACGGTCGAACACATCCTTAAGGGGTCCCGTATGTTCTAGCGTTCAGGTTCGGCTGTTCGGCCCATCCCGAATGCCGGTTACCCTGCATATATGTATATATATATATATATATCAGCCCGTACGTACAGAGAGCCCCGGGCAGACCTTTGTACGTACGGGCGTTCGAGGTCCCGTACTGGGTCCAAACCCATGCCTATAAAGTTTCAAGTCATTTGGCTCAGCCAAATAAGGACTAAAAGGCACCAAAGATGGCAGTGTCAAAACGTGCTCACCCACGTTTTTTTTCACTTTTTACTTTTTGTTTTCACTTTAGTTCGGGATCTAAATAATTTTATTATTTTTTGAAATTGTTTTAGTGGGTTTTGCATTATGTGAAGTCCAAATCTAGAAATGATCAGGGCATTTAGCTATGCCAAAAAAAATAAAAAATCGCTAGAGATGGCGGTCGAAAACGTGCTCGTGCGCTCAGTATATTTTTATTTATTTTCTTAAATTATAAGTATTTATTTTTTAAGTTTTATTTTTATTTAAATTTGGTTAGGAATTTGGATGTAATGCTCAGGCAAATCGTGTTTAATTTATTTTTCTTCATAACATATATTTTTTTCCAGATTTTTTTTTTTTTTTTTTTTTTTTGGGTCCATGTTTGGCTTGAACGGCCGAATGCATCCCCAAGGGGTCCCATTCCGGGTCCACTTGCCCGGCCGGACCAAAAAGAAATAAAAAAGAAAAAAAAATAACAATTATTTTTTAACTTAAAATCTTATTTTAAATTTGGTAAAGAATTTCGATGTGACGCTGAGGCAAAAGTTGTTTAGTTTATACTTCTGCATAACATTGAGTTTTTCCGGGCTTTTTTTGTTTTTTTTCTTTGGTAGTACCTTCCCTAGTCCTTATACGGTCGGGCCGCCCGAGAAAATAGGGTAACCCGGACGGCCCGGCTGGTAGCCTATATATATCATAACATATTATAAAATATACATTTAATTCTGATTTCATTTAGGATTTAAACCACAACTCCCCCCAACATCGAAAATTAGGGAGGACCGAAAACACAGGTCCATAGAGCTACCTGTAGCACAATATGGAGAACCGACAGAGCGGCAAAAATTAAAATTGTGTCCTCCACAACTAATTTTACGGTTGAAACCTAGGCTACCAGCCGGGCCGCCTAGGTCACCCTATTTCCGCGGACGGCTCGGTCGTGCAAGGACCAGGGAAGGTCCTAGCAAAAAAAAAAAAAAAAAAAAAAAAAAAAAATCCAAAAAAAAACTATGTTATACAGAAAAAAAACTGAACAACTTTTGCCTCGGGGTCACATCGAAATTCTTTACCATATTTACAATAAAAAAATAAAGTTAAAAATATTATTGATTTATTTATTTATTTATTTATATTTTTTTGGCCCAGCTGGGTTAATGACCCCGAACCACTTCGGTAACCGAGGTTGAAGCATTATTATTATTATTTAATTTATTTTTTTTGGAAAGAGCATGACGAAATCGACAATCGCTCCAATTTCCAGATGTTTTCACGTATTCTTACGAGCATGAAAATCCCTAAAATTGGGGTACTTTTCCTGTTGGCCCACAAGTCATAAAGCAATAGGCATTTCGTTAAAATTGATATTTTTTACTATTTTCACGAAATCTTCCAGGAAAGCACAGTATTTTTTAGCATTTGTTTTGTGTTGACCACGTTAGACCATTAATGGTCTAAGGACGCGAATCCATCTCATCTGCCTCAATTTGTTTTCTTTTTTTTTTAATTCTTGGATGTATTTTGATGCCCAATTTCGTGAAAATTGAGACCGTGAAATAAATGCCGCGCTGATTTGTCTCCTTTTCCATTTTTGCCACTCAACTTGCATTCAGTTTAAATTGACGGCTTGGCGAGGCATTTCTTTCACTGTCCAAACAATTTTGTTTTTCATTGTTTTGATATTTTTCCTGGAAATATCACGATGTAATCTACAAGGTCTCTAATTTTCAGGTTTTTTTACAATTCTTCTGCGCGCATTCAAAGTTGATGCTTGAAAACCGTGTGACTCGACCCGCCTTTGTCTGCCAGTTGACACTCCCTTAAAAACCCGACCCTAACTAACCGAAGTGACATTTTTCGACTATCCAATAGAGTGTGCTTATTTTTTTTTAAATGAAATATATTTTGATGCATTCTTTGTGGTGGCATGAGATTTCAAGCCTGGACTAGAACTAGTGAGGGACCGGTCTAAGTGCTATGTTTCTTAAAATTTCGGGGTTATGTGTGCATCAGATGATGGCCCCCTAACAAAATATTTATGTGGTTTTTGAAAGTCAAACACATGTCAAGTAATGACCATTTTTTAGGCTTTAAAAAAGTTAAACGCGCATCAAGTGATTATCCCTTGACTAGATGCCCTTTGATCTTAAAAGGTTGATAAGGAACAAGTCAAATACAAACATTGAAATGACTCTTGCACACAGAGCTCAATTTCTTCTTTTTATAAACGAACTTGTTCTGCTTATTTTTTTTTTAATGTATCTTGATGCTAACTTATTATGTAACTTATGTTTCTTCATTTGTATACTTTAGTCTGGTAGTTTAGTATGTTGATGCGGGAATGAATTGATGCTTGCGAAGGAATGATTGTTGTTTATTTGCCTTATTCGGCGTTAGGTTAGGGACCGGATTCGGGATCCTTGTCCACCACATTGGGTCACCGTCGATACGAAGGACACCCGAGCCTCACCAACTGTTACGGTCTGCCCGATAGTAAGAATCGTCTTGGAGGCTGAATCGCTTGTTCTTCAGTTGTTCCATGTCACGGGNGACACCCGAGCCTCACCAACTGTTACGGTCTGCCCGATAGTAAGAATCGTCTTGGAGGCTGAATCGCTTGTTCTTCAGTTGTTCCATGTCACGGGATTAAACCCCTAGAGACATGTATTAATCGGCAGTAGAGTCTCCTGTACGGCAATGAAACCCATGAAGAGTTGCATGATTACAAGTATCGCATGAAGCATCGTCACGAGGACTAATTGTGTGAGCATCTAGGCTACGAGAATGGCCCGGGGTCACTTGCCCATCCGGGCAAAAAACAAATTAAAAAATAAAATAAAAAATATATGTTTTTTTTTTTTTTTAATTTAGTAAAGAATTTCGATGTGACCCTGAGGCAAAAGTTGGTTAATTTATTTTTCTGCATAACATAGTTTTTGTTCGGATTTTGTGGAGGTCTTTTTTTTTTTTTTTTTTTTTAGGACCTTCTCTGGTCCTTGCACGGGCTGGCCACCCGGGACCCGGGCGGCCTGGCTGGTAGCCTAGGTGAGCATGTGTTATTATCTGTTATGGCCTCGCTCGCTCTAACATCCTTCTTATACGTTTTCGTACGAGCTGTGCCCTGTAGCTCGCGTGTGATATAAACTATCAGTCAAAATATTCATAAAGGATTTAGACACACATGGGTGATTTAGGTTAATATTACTTTTGATTGTGTATCACATAGTGAAGTTTGAGTGTCCTACTCGACTGACCTAGAGTTGGGCATGGGGAATCAACGCCCTACATAACGGTTCACGTACGGGTTCGATTTGGGCATAAACGCGTGTACCCCCTATGCTATAGCATACAAGAAATGTCATCGGCTACCGTCTTCACCCGAATAGACCGCCCAATCATTATCACTGCATCTGGACAGAAAGTGGCCCCAAATACGGCTATTATGACCGGGGGTTATATTCAAGTGAAGACGGTGGTCCACCTCACCTCCAGCATGCTTCCTACCCTCTCTAGCTCGCCTCAGGTTGCCACCCAATCGCATTCCTGGAGCCTCAGTCCCTTTTGTAAGGTACACCCAGTGCATCAATATGGAGCAGGTGATCTACTTTCCTAGATTCCGAAAATGTTTCAGTTGTTGCTTGTCTCCAATCTCTCTTATTTTAGTCTCACATGTACCTTATTATGAGCACCCCGCGTTTTGTCCAGCTGTTCCACGGAAATGTTAAACTATAGAACACCTGACCGTTTACATTTGTGATCTTTCTATTGGCAAACATGGGTTGCATGATGACCTCCTCCCACTTGCCTAGTGATGTTTTGGTAGCGAGTGAGAGTTGCCACCAGACTGATAGGGTCAATGTGCAAAAGTTTCTTTCCAGTCTCACCAGACTGATAGGGTCAATGTGCAAAAGTTTCTTTCCAGTCTCTTTTTGCTGCTCCCCTACCGTTTCGGCCGATCTGTCCGGTGCGTTGTGGGATGGTCCAGTTGCGGTCCTCCAGCCTGGTCAAGGGATCTACTTGTAGCAGGGTCTCGAGGGCCTGTCTGGTGCTTGCTTCAACCCCAAGGACCGTCAGGATTTTGGGCACGAGTATCAACCATTTTACCCACTGAATAAAGATGGCAGTGACTTGGAGTGTCAGGTCTAGTATCCCCACACACCCCTTATTTTGTGGCTAAATGATCAAGTTTTAAGCCAATCGTTGTTCTCTCTCTATAGAAGCACAGTCAACTATTGTTTCAATGCCCTCTTTGCGTAGGGCCCATATTGTCAGAGCTTTCCCAATTAGTAGAGTGGGGTTGTTCGGGTGGGCGGACTCCTTGGTGTAAGTCGGTGATGAATCCACCACCAAAACATCTTGTTCCCACCTAAACATCTTGTTCCCCTAGTAAGTGGGCAGTGAACCGATCCACCTGTCTCCGTATTTCCTTCATGTTTTCGTGTGAGGCGTCCATCATCATTATGAGGCCATCCATGAAAGTGAGCAGATTGGGATGACCTTCTCTGAGATGGAGGACATCTGGAGTTTTCAAATGTCTTTGTGCGCTAGTGCCTCGATCACTATGATGAATAAGAAGGGGTGTCAATGGGTCCTCTTGTCGCACTGACCTTTGCAGGCATACCGTTCACTTCCACTCTTGTGGTGCCGTTATGGGGAAGAATCTCTACCCGTCACCGAAAATGCGGACAACAAATTCATCTTCTCCATGCATTTGTCAAAGAAAAGCCAGTCTATGTGATCGTGGGCCTTCTCGAAGTCAATGAAAATGAAGTTCGCATTAATTTCAGCAGCTCGCTGGCCAACAAGATGTTGTCTTGGATTTGTCTTCCTTTGACCAAACCCGTTTGAGTGGGGTGGATAATGTCGTCCAAGAACGGGATCAGACAGTTTGTCAGGGCTTTCCCTAGCATCTTGTACACCATTGTTAGGAGGGTGATGGGTCCTCGCTAATTCTGTACATCTGTTTTGTCCTCGCTAATTCTGTACATCTGTTTTGTCTCCTTTCTTGTGGAGCATGATGAGGACCCCCTGCCCCACCAGTTGTCCTATCTGTCCCATCCCCACACCTCCTGGTTGTACCCTAGCGACTCTGATTCATGGGGCTTCAGAAAGATTCTCAAAACTCATTGGGGAGGCCGTCCAATCCCGGTGTCTTTTCGTCCGCCATTTGCATAAGGGCAGAATGTCCAGGTTTCTTGTTTGGCTCTCGGCATCTCTAATCGTGTCTTTAGCCAATCTCCTCCTGCCTTGTCTTCACGCTGCGCTGCGAACATCTGGAGGTGAAAAGGTGCTTACAGAATGTCCTCGATATCTGTCGGCAGTGAGCGGTGGATATCCCTACCACCTTCTGCCCCTGCTGCGGGTCATATAGCGCTTTGAGCCATGTTCTCTTTGCCCGGGCACTGCCCATGCCGAAGAATCTCACGTCCATTGCGCCTTCTATCAAGTGTCTGGTCAACTTGCCCTGGATCAACATGTCCCGCTATCGTTGCGTGGTGAAGGTTTATAGTTGTTGATGTGAGACAAGTACGTTGGAGTGGACGGGTAACTGGTCATTGGGTTGTTGGATTATGTAATTGCTCACATCAACAACTACAAGGAAAACTATGAGACTGGTCATTTGTGAGGGTTGTTCGAGTGGACGGGTAACTGGTCATTTGTGAGGGTTGTTGGAGTGGACGGGTAACTGGTCAACTATGAGACAAGTATGTTGGAGTGGACGGGTAACTGCTCTCTCTGTTCTAGTTGATGAATTTGACGCTGAAGTTCTATTTCTACACTGTGTCGTTTGGCTGCAAGTTGTGTAGAGTGTTCTTTGCATTTTTGTTGAGGAAAAAAGTTCATTGTTGAACCAGTCTATTTGATCATGCATTTGTTCTTTTGGCCTAGAATGTCCAAGTGCCCCGGATGGATGTTTGGAACGATCCTGTCAGGAGCAGCAGGGTATTTAGTACTGGCTAGCTTTTCTAAAGAATGCAATGAGACGGTGCCCATTTTATGATAGAATCCCTTATACGAAATGTGGGTTAGATGACTGCTAAGAGCAACAAGCATTGTAGGTCTTTTGAAATCAAAATAAAGTTGATGCGAAACTTTGACTGTCGTTCGGAGCCCGTGTTACCAAGGCAAGGGTAATAGTGAGTGTCAGGGTTCAGTCTTCGGAATGTGTCATATATATCCAGAGCGATAGGCAGATATCCTCGACGAGTCTCTCATCCTCTATGTAAGCAAGGGGGGGGGAGGGGGGGGATCCTCCATCTGTCCACCCATTTGTATAGGGCCACATTTAAGTCCTTGGCAGTGATCACCAGTAGCCCGGCGGGGATGTGGGCCTTGATGCCCTCAAAAAGTACTCATCTCCCCAGCTGTGTTGGGGGCATAAACACCCAAAGTACAAACGGCCCACAACTCCAGCATGGCCAGGAGTGAGACCCATCTCCCCCAACTCCACCACCCAGTGAATTGGGGCCCACTGAGATTTTGCACTGCCTGATTTCAAGGCTGGCGTCTAGAAGGCTCAGTGTGTCCAGATATTTTGCACTGCCTGGTTTCAAGGCCGGCGTCCGGAAGGCTGTGCGTGTCCAGATCGATTTGTGTATTTAGCTGTGTTTCGGCGTATCCATGAGATGGGTCTCCTGGATACAGACCAGGTTTGGCCAACTCATACCCCCCTCTCCCCTCATCAGTTCCCAGGTTGCTTGCCGTCTGTCTGGTCCTGCTGTAACCAGACCGTTTATATTGAGGGAACGCAAAGTCCGCTGCGCGCCTGCGCTCGTTCCGTAATCTGTCTTTTCTGTACACTGCGTTCACCGAACCATCTGTTCTTAGTTTATTTATTTGTTCCCCTGTTAGCTTGCTCAAGCATCACAGGTGGGACCACACTTTGTGGCCAGGTCTGAGACTCATCTCCCCTTGGCCTCGCAGGCATGCCCTAACCTCTTCCTTCGTCCATTCCTAGCTAGGTCTGACCTTGACAACCTATAGTCCCAGTAGGTCATCGTGAGAAAACCACTTCAGGCCCGCCTCCTTCCCAGTGTCAAATTGCACGAAAATGTCCCTTTGGGCCATTCAGACCGGCCCTGTTGTGACCACGTGTGTGGCTTGTGCTCCAGGGTCAAACCGCTTGGCTAGAAACTAAGTCGTCTGTGTTTGCAAGATTGAGGCAGAAGCCAGGGAGGTCACGTTTTCTAGTTTAGCCGCGCAGGATGACCAGCCATTCATCGTTACCAGCCCGCACCTGTGACATACTGCCGATAAGCCCCCGTCCCACTTGCCTTCTTTCTTTCTAATTGGTATTACCATGATGGAGCCAAAGTATTACCAGGATGGAGCCCAAGTATGACATCCACTCCCCTGCACCTGCCCTTGAGGGGGAGGCTATGGGTTCGGTCCTTCGGTCTAGGGGGGTTGTTGTTGTTCCATCTTCATGTCGTTCCTGGTTCAGCAGATTGTCAGGGTCTCGTTTTTCACCGCTTCGCCTGTCTGCGGGGCGGCTGCTGAAGGACGTCGGAATCCGGAATACACTATGAGGATAAACTTACACCACACTTCTGCCCAGCTCGCTCCCGCCTACGGTCCCTGTCCCAGAGCCTGTTTCAGTGTAGCGCTTTTGTCTAGCATTGAGAATAATTCCACGTATGTTGCATCCCAAAATTCATGCGCCAGTGGGACTGTAATTTGGCTTCACGTTGAGAATAAGACAGTGCACCACTGCGACCAGTTTCTGGTGTACTGGCCAGTCCTGAGGCAGGATGCCCTCCTCTCCCTCTGTGGTTCCAGTTCCTGTCAGATGGGTCCGAACTGTTTCGGGGGCAGACTCCACGTCCATCGGTTCTGGCCCAAAGGCATCCTGAGGGGATCTTGCTGTGCCACCGCCTGCCTTTGTTGCTGCTCCCGGTGCTGCGTTCCCCCTGTTGGGGGGGAGGGACTGTGCGGTGTGGCGTCACCTGTAGTTGCAGCCGCGGGGTCTGAGAGAGATGGGCCTGTTCCTGTTTTCCTTGCATCTTCAGCCCCCTTACACTCGCCTGAGCAGCACCGGGCAGCTTCCGCCACGTGCCCTGCTGGAGTTCAGGAAGCTGTTGCGGCTCGGTCTGCAGCTGTTCCTCATCCTGCGAGGGGTAGCTGCTGACAGGGAGGATCCCAGCTGGGCACCATTCAGTCAGGGTTTGGCCGATGTTGTGCTTCAGGCTAACTGTCCCCCGGAAGAGGTTCCAACTTCCAACTGCTACGCGAGGGCCTGATTCCCCGTGTCGTCCTCTAGGTAGTGCACTGCATCGGGGCCGGGGTTCTGTTCCCGCTGCTGAGAGCTGACTAGCTTCGCAGCATCGGGCCCTGAGCGGTAGGCCGAAGCAGAAGCGTCCCCCTATTCTCGCCCTTGCCCCGTTGGTTGCTTCCCTACCCACAGCTCTCTCCCCCTCTTCCTTCCCAGCGTCTCCCATTTTTCTCATCTCTGAGCTGCAATGGTCATTGGGGGGGTTCATGTGTCCGGTGGTTGTGATTCTCCCCTTTCCTTCCCACCGACTCCCATTTTTCTGTTCCCTGGTTGTGATTCTCCCCTTTCCTTCCCACCGACTCCCATTTTTCTGTTCCCTCAGAGTTTCAAGGGGGTTCTGCATATGTAATTTTACCCTCAATGGTCGTCGGGGGGGTCCACGTGTCCAGCGGTCAGGACTCTGGGAAGACACTACGACGCTGGTTGGCTGGAGGAAAACGTACGGTAATACTTTGCAACAATTTGTGTGGCCTGGAATGAAAAAAGATGTAATCATATATGCGAGAACATGTCTTGTCTGTCCAGAAAACCAAACCATCCCACTAGAACCCTCTGGGATTTGCTTCAACCACACGTACATTTAAGCCTCTTTTTTGCAAACCAAAATGATTCATTCTGAAACATTAGGGGACTCGCCCCAGGCCGGGCTGAATTCTCTTTGTCCCAAGCGGCACCAGTTCCAACCCTGACGCGTGGGACAAATTCTTTCACCGCCCAGGCCCAGGCCCGCCGTGGGGCGAGCCGCCCTAACTTTTAGGAATGACTCAGGCCATAGTCAGACGAGCACCTAAAGTTTCAATTTGGGACTTTGGGCACCCATGTGGTCACAGGGGCGGACTCCATCCAGAAAGGACACCGTCGCAGCCCACCCAGTTAGGACCTGTGCAAAGTGCACCTAATTACACAGCTCCCCACCCAAAAAAGTGCTTTTTCTGTTTTGTTTTTCAGCGCTAAAATGACAAGCAGGCCTTCACGACTGAATGTGAATAGCGGGCTCGCCACACGGTCGAGGTGACACTTCCAAGGGAAGTGAAAATCCTGCCACTTGTGCTGCAGCAATTGTGGAAACTTGTTTTCGTGGCCCAGCTACGACGGCCCCAGGGAGAGAACCTCATTTTGGTGTTGAGAGCCTCAGGGAGACCGCAGCCTTGATGAACAATGCAAGTCAGAATTGGCATCAAATGAGATTTACTTGAAACAGCGAGCCAAGTGTGATGGATATGAGGTATTCGGCGAGTAAGGCATGGGCATGACAATGGCATGGGAAAGACCGCACATCCACTTCGGGACATGCTCATGCATGTAACGCTATTTCCCCCCCAAAAAAAAAAATTCCCTTTCTTCCAATGAGTGTGTTATCGACGTCAAAATTTTGACTGCCACATCCCTGCCAATGGCACCACCTCAGCACATGCACACGACGCCTGCAGAGGCCGTGGACGGCAATAGCAGCTGTGGTGGGGAGCACGGACAGCCATGACAGCTATGGCGCAGAGGGGGGGGGGAAATATCGACATGCATTGTCATGCAAACCAAGCATCCCACCCATAGTCTACCTGTATCTGAAACTCTAGGTGCACTCGACATGTTGCGTCACCCCATTCTATCAGCGCCGGGGAGCAGTGCAAAAGTATCTGTATCTTGAGCGTGTTGCAGTCCAGATGCAATACCAACTTGGAATCAACCCGTCTGTATTGGCCCCGTGGAACAAGGCAGCTCCGTCTCAAGAAATCCAGCTTCTGGAAGGTTTTGCAGTGTGGGTGTGTTCGTAACATGGGATCGCCCCGTTTGTACGAGCCTGGGTTAACAATGCAGATACATTCGAATAGCTGGCTAGCGTGAAGAGGACGATGGTAGTGAAACCATGTGAGACCGCGCGCAGAGGGGTGGGGGAACCACTTGGAGGCACGGAGAAGTATAGGCGGAGATGTGCAGAAGGGAGTCCAGATAGGGGGCCAGAGACAGGCGGAGGTGCGGGGAGATGGGCAGAGGTGGGTGCAACCTTCCCAAGACGGGCGCACCCTCTGCCAGATAGGACAAGATCAAACTGGCGGAGGCTGTGCTGCACCTCTCTTGCACGAGAGGACAAACTGCTGTGGCTTTAGTGGCCAGAGCGTGCAAGTCTTCATGTGCTTCCTGTGACTAGCTCCAAAGTGACCACTTGCCCCAAATCCCGCCCGTACAGTTGTTTGGTGGGCTGTTATCTTCGTGTACAAACTTTAGCAATTACCTTTGGGAAAATGAAAAAATCGAAAAGAGACGATGGGACCACATTGGGATGTGGCTTCAGTAGAGTTCTCCCGCCTGGCAGGCCGCTGACATTTGGGACACTATAAAGTACACAAGACCACTTCCTATTACAGAAAGCCCTGGGGAGTCGTCACCAAAAGTGGTAATGGAGACGGTGAAGCCTCTGAGAACACTATTTCATTCGGGACACTATAAAGTACACAAGGATCACAGGAGGACCCAATATAACCCGAAAGGTGCCCCAAATTTTGTTGACTTCAGGTCGTCCGGTCCCCGTTTGGGTGTGCCCTCGGTTTTAACTCCGAAGTTTGCCTCGGCGGTGTAATTGCGGTTTAAACCACCAGTTTACGCAAGCCGAAGTTGTGGCCTTGCCCGCATACCCAGAATACGACTGTTCCGCTTCAGGCCTGGACCGGCAGCAAAAGCGGCAGGCCACTTTAAAAAGGCCCAGTTGCAGGCTCACTAGGCTTGGAAGGTAGCTTCATCAACTTAGGCTTGTGAGAGCTGGTGGTTCAAGAGTCAAGAGTCAAGACCACTTCCTATTACGGAAAGCCCTGGGGAGTCGTCACCAAAAGCGGTAATGGAGACTGTGAAGCCATGGGTGTCAACTTCTAGTACATTGATTCTCTAATATGTGTGCAATGCTAACAAATATGGTTAACCCGATTAACATAACAAAAGCATAATGGTTTCCACTACCTGCTGAAGCACAAATCCAATCTAGTCATTCAGAATTTTCAGATGGATTGAGACTGTCTGAGAACACTATTTCAGATGGATTGACTGTCTGAGTACACTATTTCAGATGGATTGACTGTCCGATATATAGACGTGTCTGATTCACAGGACAAATTTGGCGGAAACTGATGGAAGTCTCTACGGGACTCCACTTCCCTATAATGGCACGACATCCTGAAACCAATGGCCAAACTCAGCATACAATTGTGTGTTAAAAAAAAAAAAAAAAAAAGTGTGTAACACATGATCAGATAGATTGGGATGAGAACCTACCTAACGATAGCAGCTGCCTACAATACGTAAATGATAAATCTGTTTTTCTAGATAACTCAGTCCAAACTATGACAGGGTGGACGCCTACTGCACTGCACGAGAGATGGCCGCTTAAGAGAACTATAGAATCCTTGACTATATGCGAATGGCCACCACGATGGCGCCCCTTCCAGCTCCCCCCGAGGTGTCGCGAGGGCGGCTGGGGTATGGAATGGGCTGTCCCCCTCTTTCTTCCCCTCGTTTACCGGTGCTGAGCAACCGGACTGATGCCACCCAGAATAGAAGGGGCCTATGTTTTGTGAGAATAAAATAAAATAAAATAATAAAATAAAATAAAATAAAATAACATAACATAACATAAAATAAAAGAAATCCTTGGCTAGGGTTCCACTTCAAAAAATACTTCCTTGGCAGGAACCATAGAATTTGCACTTTTGTGCGAAGAAGATGATCATATCCAAAAGGCGTCCTTCGGGACATCCATTAAAATTGGAACGATACAGAGAAAAGATTGGAATGGCCCCTGCGCAAGGATGACACGCAAAAATCGACCACCGGTCAAAAAAAAAAAGGTAGCCGAAAGGCTAAAGAGACTCTAAAACAGGCTCACATACAGATGACTGCGCAAGCCAACAAGCATAGGCTACCTTCTCAGTTTCAAGCTGTGTTATAAACCGGGTCGCCCAGATCACCTTGTTTGACCGTGCCGCCCGGCTGGGCAAGGACCAGGGGAAGTCCCTGTCAAGAAAAAAAAAAAAAAAAAAGAAAAGGCGAAAACAAATTAAGTTGTGCAGAAAAATTAACTGGACAACTTTTGCGTCAGAGGGTCGGACCGAAATTCTTTGTGAAACAAAAAAGAAAAAATAAAAGTAAACAAATATTTTTTATTTTTATTTTTAATTCATTTTTGGCTGGCCGGGCAAGTAGGTCCCGGGCCACTCTGGTAACATAAGTTTCGAGTAGACCCCTTGCTGATGATGTTCGATTGATATCATGGAGTTTGAAATTGGGACAGCAAGATTGAATCCCAGCTCAAAATCTGCACACACACGGTCTGGGGTTGAAGCTTTCGGTCCACGTCAAAGATTCGGGTGTCAAATCTCCAGCTCTAGAAAGGCCGCAGAAGAGTCGACAGCTACCGGGTCAAGGGTCCAAAGAGGCCTGAAGTGCCCCCAAGGAGAGGTGGCTGACTTTAGGCATATCAGGCGTCAGTGCCAACTTTGGAAAAGCAGAAAAAGAGTCAGAGATTTCTCAGGAGTCAAGACCACGGACACATATCCAATACATATCAAAGGCTGGAGGTGATTGAATGGGGATGAGTGAGAGTAAAAGGGATGGTTCACACAAACTTCACAGCAAGGTTATTAAAGCGAGATCACTCCAGGGTGTTGCCAGGCCCATGTGCACGAACGTAGTGTATGCAGGGCAAAGATACTTTACGCCGCGAAGAGCCATGCAATGTCATGCATCGTTCCACGAGAGCCATGCAGCACCAATCCATGGTGTTGCCAAGCCAATGTGCACAAACGTAGTAGATGCAGGGCAAATATACTTCACGGCGCGAATACCAAGATTATAATAAGGAACAACAGGAGCAAAGCAAGAGCAGCACACTCCGGATCGCATACACCAAGATGCATAAACATGACCCTCTACCTTCCCCAGTAAAGAAGTGCGGTGCTGCCCCCACCGCCACCGGCCTAATGAATTGGGAATGAGAATAGAGCCCGGGCTAGATGCGTGCGACCTTGGGAATTGTATGCGAGCACTGCATGGAAGGGCTCTTGACAGAGATCCCGGAGAATACTGGGTTGCAGAATACTGGGAATTGCTACCTTCTTTGCCCGAATAAAATTACAGCCATTATAGCGGAATTTGAGCCAGATTTCAGTCCACATGCCACTACAATGACCATACGTTTTATTCAGGTGACGAAGGTAGGCTCCTCACAAGAAATGCACAACCGCAGAGTCAAGAGGGAGGTCGCAAGCCTGCTGGTGGATTGGATACCCTGTAGCCGTCTTAATTAGGACTCTTCAGGAGGTATGTACTATGCATATGTAGCATGTATATGGGAGTATACATTGTATATGTGATTCTGTCTGCATGAGTGCGACATCATGCTCGATAAACACAACTCCATAAAAAGAAATCACGATGACTGAAAGAGAGTTTCGCCACTTTCGTCGATTCATCGGGAGGCTGAACCTCGACAGTCCGTACAGAATTGCATTTTTTTTATAATGCCTTCTGGCAAACCGCCCCGGCCAAATTCCGTAATATCATGCAAAATCCGAGAAGATTGTTCGTTCCTACCCCTGATGAGAACAGCAGTGCGCCCCTGATAAATAGAAAAGCACACCCACTCCTCCCCGCATGCATCATAGTGTGTCCATCTCTGACATAAACGGGTCACTGTGAGACGTTCACATACAGCTCAAATATTGTGCAGATTCTCTGCTGCTGGGACGGTAAGCAAAGGATTACAGTCAACACCATTGCGATCCACCCTTTCCATGAGTCGGCATAAGGCTAGTGAAACAGTCTTCCACACCAGCTGACTTCAAGTGCTTAGGCCAACCACGAGTGGACAGTTCACCGCATGGAGGACTTTGCCAGTCCTCTTTCCCCATAGATACTGCCCGTTCAACTCTCAAACCCCATTCTTTTGTAATGCCAGGCATGGGCATCATGACTGTCATTCAAAGGCTCTGCGAGCTATACACTCGTACGCGGAATTGTGGCTCGCACTGGGCAGAGCCGTCAGGGCGGTCATCCGAATGCTCCCGGGAGCTCATGAACCATTTGCATAGTGCCGCAGAAACACACTTGCCGATTGCACATGTGTGCACAGACACAGAGCATGCTACAACAAATGAACACAGACTCGGAAAAAGGAGTAGAATAGCGAAGTCTGCTGTAAAACATGACAATAGAGGATACAAATTGAAACAAAGGCTGTGAGCCTTATTGTTCGTGAATTGCAAGGGGAAAAAGAAAACAAACTATGGTAGGAAAAGGTCACCTCCCTCCCTCCCTCCCTCCCTCCCTCCCCCTCCCCCCAACTACATCAATCAATTGGCACCAGTACAAATAGACTACAAAAATCATTGCTTGCAAAAAACTTGCTCACATTTTCTAGCTTCTCACGAAAAGCAAGGATGACCCCACAACGGAAAATTTGCCATTCCATAGGCATCTGGTGCTCTCTCTCTCTCTCTCTCTCTCTCTCTCTCTCTCTCTCTCTCTCTCTCTCAGTGTGTGCGTAATGTGAATGAAGTACCATAAAACAAACCAGATGAAACAAGCAGAAGAGAATCAGCCAGTCACCTCAATCCTTGCGCTTATCGTAGCCTCCTCGTTGAACTATGCTCCCACCTCTCCCATAACAAGCTCCAGCTCCCACCTCTCACATAACAAGCTCCAGCTCCCACCTCTCCCATGACAAGCTCCAGCCTTCGGTGTCATTTGCACCTCTCTCTCTCTCTCTCTCTCTC
>BFEA01000007.1:4877952-4894578 GCA_003427395.1 Chara braunii | reverse complement strand
CCCCTCCCCCCTCCCCCCTTTCCTTTCTAACCCTCTCATAAAAACACGCTCGCAAACTCAGCCATCCATCCCCCAACACACAGTAGAACGAAAATCTGCATGAATTTGGCATCCTGTATACAACTTCGCAACAGTTGGTGACTACATCTTGACACAGCCTCGACACTCGAAGCGAACGTACAGCATGCACGGAGTAGCCCTATCCCCTCAGATGCGGTGTTCTTCCTGTTCCCTTTTCATTCTCCTTTGACCAGCATCGCACCCCATACAAGCAAAGCTTGACCTGCATTTTCTACAACTACATACAGTTCGCTCTGCGGGGAGCAAAATCGGTCCCCACCCAAACAAGCCATTCAACCTAATGTCAAATGCCCAGTTGCTTTTTCAGCCTTTTCGTTCATTCCTCTACCCTATAGCTGTCCTCTGTTGCAGAACTCCCTTCTTCCTGCCAACAGTTTACCATCCGTTTCACCACTGGCCATGTGACCCCCACCATCTTTTCCTCATCCAGCATGGCCCTCTCTCTCTCTCTCTCTCTCTCTCTCTCTCTCTCTCTCTCTCTCTCTCTCTCTCACACACACACACACACACACACACACACACACACACACACACACACACACACGTATGCGGTGCCTTGTATCGTTTGCTCACGTCCATTTCAACACCATCTATGTACATGCAAAACAGTGGGGCCTTGCTTAAGTTTGTTCTGTATCGGTACACCCTCTACGGTACCTTGCTAGTTTGTTATCGAGCTCTAGAATCCTGCTTGCCTTCTGCTAGCTCTCCGTCCAGTTGTATTTATTTTTCCTCCCTCCTTAACCCCGTTGATGTGGACACACCTGCTTCCCATCCTACAGGAGTTGGCACGGACGATAATACTTTCCCGCTGTGCTGGAAAACAAGTTCATCATCTACCTCTTCAGCAATTCGAGGACATCCCGTACACCCTGTTGTGCTCACAGACCAAAGCCTTCACCGCTGCTCACAAGCATTTGACGTGCTGCCCGTTCTTGACGGAGAACACTTCCCATGACCTGCCGCAAACAAACCTTTCCCTGGTATTCGCTGGCTGCCTCATTTCACATCACAAGCAACCACTACCTCCCGGGCAACCCGGTAGGCCATGACAAGGACGGACCTCAAGCCCGTTTGCAGGGAAGCCACCAGCACCGCCAACCAGCTCCCCTCTGTTCCCAACCTTCCTGCACCCCCTCGACCTCCTTCCAAAGTGGAACACACGGATTGTTCTTATGAACAGAAACGGACCGGAAACTAGTGCAGAACGATCAGACCTGGAAGCCATGTCACAGAACTCTTGTCCTATCCCCTTTCTGTTTACCTGTTCAATCTCCGAAGGTTTTCAAATCTGGGACCAGATCAGCCAATTGCTGTGCTCCTGAACCGGTGAAACAAACAAAAATAAATACATGCCCATTGCCACTACCAGAATCAGCAGTGGCGCCTACGAGCAAGAGGTGTAAAACAGTTTTAAAAACTTGATAGAATGAAAGAAACATATAACTTGTGCACCCACGCCTACCACCCTTTGCCCTGCCCTCTTCCTGGATGCCAGGCTGGGTCTGCATGGTGGGTGGCGAAACCATTAAGGGCGGCAACTCCAACAGCTTGCCTTGTATGCAAACGATGATGATGATGCTGGCTGCTGCTGTTCATAACACTGACGTTGATGATAATGAAGACGATAAATGTGACGAATGATGATGATATTGCACATACACATGGTAAATTTTGCTTCCAATCACCACTCCGACCTCGATTACGCGACCAGCTTCATTTCCTCCGGCAAAACATAAACATTCCTTCGGCTACAGCCGTGCAAGCTATGCTCCGATAGCTTTGAGCTGTACCTTCCTTCGCATCGACCTGGACACCGAAAAGATGATGAAGGAGATGTGGGATTGTTCTCCAATTGGTTTGGAATCCCATGCAGCAATGAGGGCCGCATGATAAGGCTAGATATTAGAATTTGATCATTCGACCACTTTCGTCTGCAGACATCGGAAAAATATGACGACTGTCACCTCCTACACCATCGAAGACGCATTCAAGCAGGTACACCTTTCTTTAGGTAACTGTTGAAGTATCCCCAAGTGGAATGATCTGACCAGAGTCGAGGACAACAAGAAGGGCCGATATTGTGGCTGAGAAGGATCTCTTCACTCTCAGACTCCCTCTACTACATGTAAGCAATCCTGGCCCATGCCTCTTCACATCAGCCTGCCTTCTTGCTGGGTGTAAAATGCAGGGAATGCCTGCCGGATGCTTCCTAACCGGCTGGAGTTGGTTTCATGTCGAGTCGCTGCGCACATTGCATTTGGCAGTTAGCAAGGATTGCAGACGGGCAGAAGCTAGTTACCGACACAGATAATTGAACTCCAACATCTGCAGGAGACCTGTTGGCTTGAGGTATTTCAGGAGTGTTCACAAAGGAAGATAACCCTGCCCCCCACCTCTTCCCCTCTTCAATGGGACCTTGACATATACAGCAAAACTCAGTTGCAAAGACGGTGGCAATCAGATGAAGAATTCGCTTGGTCGCCAGACCAAGATGCTTCCCTACATCAACTCCCACCCACCACTCATTCGTACAGAAGACGAGTCCCTTTGTTACCACAAACCATGACTCGACAAGCTCAAAATAGCTTGGAAGTATATAAAGCCTAAAATTCCCTAAGCCGTGAACGACAGAAAGGAGGAGAACGGGAACCAAGAACCAAGGGGGAGTGAGGGTGGCATTGGCCAGAACCGCAAAGCCATGGTCTCCTGTTATGATATGGCCATGCATGCTTCTCATATGAAAGCGGGTCCACCAACAGGAAAGTGAACCAACAACAAATTCAAAGAAACAAGATAGCAAAGAACGAACGAGCCATCCTCACACGACAACGCGATAAAAACTCTCACAGTCAGAACCATGCACCCATCCTTCCAACTCCGCAGCAGCAAACAATCGCAGCATCGGATAATGGGTGGGAGGCCTTTTGAGGGAGGTGGGCAGGGCAGCAGGGTAACATGGGCCCTGATTGTGTATGAAAACAGTACAGTGGCGCTTTTCGCGAGCTCAAACGTACCTTTTTGACTCCCACAGGGGTCCTTCCAATTCGCATAGAACATCAGAAATCACTCACTCTACAGAGATTTCCACGAGAACGGCAAGTTGGCCCCGAGGTTACCAAAGGAGTTGGAGTTCGATCCTGCACCAAGCGTGCGAAGGAGACCGGCTGCAGCAGATGCTCCTGGATCGTGATGTGCTTGTTGCACCTGGTCCTGTAGTTGCAGACCCTGCTGCACTGCAGCTACAGCTCCCAATCCCCCCAGACTCGCCAAGCTCCCCGCACCGCCTCCATTAGAAATTGCACTCAGGCTTCCAAAGTTTCCTAGGTTTGCGTCCAGAGCACTCACTCCGCCAAGCCCCATTGATCCTGCGACTCCCACACTGCCAGCCTGCAGTGAGTTGTTAGCCAGCTGCTGCGCAACCATCTGCTGAATAAGGTGCACTGCACTCTGCTGCTGTTGGTGTTGATGGAGACTTAGCTGCTGGTGTTGCTGCTGCTGCTGCTGGTGCTGGTGCTGGTGCTGGTGCTGTTGTTGCTGCTGCTGTTGCTGCTGCTGTTGCTGATGCTGCGAGGACCGGACTTGCTGAGCACCCTGAACATGATGATGAATAGCTGTCTGGGTGTTCAACGCCTGTTGGGACTGATGCTGCCCGTGATACCCAGCCACAGCCGGCTGTGTTCCTTGTGGGCTCAGGACAATCGAACCCATAGCTGCTGACTGATGTGCATGCAAAGGATTGGCCATTGATCCTACACCCAAGGCCGCAGAGACAGTAGAAAGCGGACTGTTCGATGACGTCCTCGCAGGAGTTGTTAGGGCAGCTGTTAGCGCATTAACCATCGAAGCCGAGAGCCCACCTCCCGGCATCGCCTGCAATGAATTGGGCAATGCTCCTACACCCTGCTGAAGGGAGTTGACTGACGAATTCATTGACGAGGTTGCCAATGACTGCACAACAGGATTCAACGTTCCGTTTCCGGCACTGCTGAGGGGACCGCCACCGTTGATCACACTCCCAGTAGTGCTGTTCAGGGTGATGCCAGCACCACGAGCGCTAGTGCTCAGCTGGCTGCTGATTTGCCCAGCCAGCTGGTTACTTATCTGACCATTAGCGAGCTGTTGTTGTTGCTGCTGCTGTTGCTGCTGCTGCTGCTGTTGTTGCTGCTGTTGTTGTTGCTGCTGCTGCTGCTGCTGATGTTGCTGCTGATGCTGATGCTGATGCTGATGCTGATGCTGTTGCTGCTGCTGTTGCTGACTGCTGCTCCTTGATGGCCCTCCTCCTCCCAACACACTACCTGCACCTCCTGCCAAGCTGCTACCATGGTCCCCAGGTCCTGCTAATGTCTGCAATATCTGTGCATCCTGGGAGGAGACAGTGGACATGCTGCTCCCAACGTTTTCCCGCCGAGGATAATTTTGCAAGCTTGCTGCATAAACAACATTCACCGGACCAACACCAGCATTCCATGTGTCCACGCACAAGAATCACATTGTAAGGTCATGGCTTAGTTAGCCACACTACTCCACAGTTTCTTTCCTACTTCTTTCTTAGTTTTCGGCATAGGTGCTCGGCAGCAAACTTCGTCATCTTGTTTTTCTTTCTTTCGTGTGTATTGGCCATTCCACCTTGCTTTCCCTCTACACCATACATGCAAGCGCACGTTGTGCGCCAAATCGCAGACTGTTGGCGCACACGCACAACCCTACCGCGCGGCGCACACCACAGGTTCACGGCGCTCCCCCCCCCCCCCCCCCAAAAAAAAAAAAAGGCAGATGTCTTTTTGTCTGTATCGCCCCCCCCCCAAGCAAAAATCGGTTCACAGCCTAAAAAAAAAATTAGCGGGCCGTGCTTGAAACGAATTTGAATTCGTTTCTGTGGTGCAATAGGGTGGGAAAAAAAGGAAGGGCTTCAGCAGGGGCCGTTTCTTTGATTTTGTTGTTGTTGCAGGCCCTCTGTAGTCCTCGGGTCGAGGAAGCAGCGCCGCCGTGATCCGTTGCCTTCGGCTTCTTCGTGAGCAGCGCCAACCTCCCCCTCCTCCGGACACCGTCGACGAGCTTCGGAGCTCTATGACCAGCACCGACTTCGATCGTCCTCTTCTGAGACAGGGTGGGTCTCCACCACTGGCAGCCTTCCTACTCTCCCTTGAACTCGAGTCCTCCACCTCCCCTCCCTCTCCTCATCCTCCTCTCCTTGTGCTCGTCCTCCATCTCTTCTCCTCCTCGTCGCGGTATCGTTCTTTTTTTTGTATGGGAACTCGGAACATCGGTGGTATGTCCTCGTGATCTCCTGCTCCTCGTCACGTCCTCCATATCTCATCCTCAACTCCACCAGTCCTCCTCATCCTCCTTGTCACGTCCTCCTCCTCATGGAAACTTCGATCTGCAAGAGTATCTCCTCGTCACCTGCTACCCCTCCTCGTCACCTCCTCCTCTCCTTCTCGTCACCTCCACCAGTCCTTTTCATGTCCTCCTCACCACCTCTTTTTATGTATATGGAAACTTGGAACAGTGATGGTCTCTCTCCACCAGTCCTGGCATACTCCATCTCTACTCCTCTTAACCTGCTCCTCGTCCTCTGTTTCTCCTCCTCATCCTGCACCTCTCCTCCTCCTCGTCCTCCTCAATCAATGCCGTCAAAGGTCTCGTCACCTTTTCTATGTATGAAGTTCGAGCTGCGACGATATCTCCTTGTTACGTCGTCATCCTCCTCCTCCATCTCTCCTCGTCCCCCTCCCCCATCACTCCTCGTCCATCTTCCCTCCTCCTCCCAATCTCTCCTCCTCCACCCTGTCTTGTTTTTTTTTTTCATGCAAACTCCGACATCCAAACCGTGATGGCATCTCCTCCTTGTCACATTCTCATGCTCTTCACCTCCTCCTCCTCCTCCTCCTCCATCTCTCCTCCTCCTTGTCACGGCCTCGTCACTTTGTTTTTATTTTGTGTCATGGAAACTTTTGAACTTCAATGGTATCTCCTCCTTGTCATGTCTTCGTCATCGCCCTCCTCCTCATTTCTCCTCTTCCTCGTCCATCTCTCCTCCCCCATCTCTCCGCCTTTATCTCATCTCCTCCCTGTCACGGGCTCGTCACTGTGTTTCTTTTTTAATGAAACTTTGAAGATTGAAACTCCGCTGGTATCTCCTCCTTGTTACGTCCTTTTCCTCCGATGGTATCTCCTCCTTGACGTCCTCCTCCTCGTCCATCTTTCTCCTCCAACTCTCCTCCTCCAGTTCGCACCCTCCTTGTCACGGCCTCATCGCTTTTTTTTCCCATGGAAACTTCGAACTTGGATGGTATCTCCTCCCCCTTGTAATGTTGTCTTGTTGCTCCTCCGGGATCTCTGAATTCTCCTTGGTATGGTACCACCGTGGAGTCATTTCCCCAGTTCCCACAATCTCGAATTTAATTGAATTGTCTCCTGAAGGTTTAGGTCCTTGTGCGAGTACCTTCTCAGGCAATCTAGTGCCGTGTGGATTCTCAAGTCTCGGGCTCACTATTGACATCGAGCACGAATTCAGGCGTAGCTTACTGTCCACATATACGCCCGCCGCCTGCTCCCCTCCATCTCTCTCCTCCATCTCCTCCATCTCTCCTCCCTCTCATCTCCTCCTTGTCATGGCCTTGTCACTTTGGTTTTCTTTTTCTTCATGGAAACTTCAAACTGCAATCGTGTCTCCTCCTCCTAGTGATGTCCTCCTTGTCCTCCTCGTCCTCCTCCACCTCTACTCCTCCATCTCTCCTCCTTTTCCTCCTCTTATCTCTCCTCCTCCATCTCTCCTCAAGTACTCCTCGTCATCCTCGATCTCTCATCTTCCTTGTCATGGGCTTCTCGCATTTTTTCCTTCATGGAGATTTGGAAAAGCATTTGTTTCTGTTTCTGACTGTGTAGCATCGTGTTTGCATTCGGTGACCGAACACGAACGCACGTCATTACCCTCCAGCGTGAACACAAAAAAAAAATTAATAGAAAAAAAAAACTGAAAAATCTGAAAAACATATATGTTATGTAGAATGATAATACAAACAACGTTTGCCTGGGAGGCATGTCCAAATTCGTAACCAAACTTGAGTTAAAAGTAAAAACCAGAATATATATTTTTTATCATTAAAAAAAAAATGTTCGACCGAACACATTCGGGAGACATTCAGCCAAACACCCGAACATGTTTGGACGTTCGGAAAAGCCCGACAACAGGTGTGGGGATAGAGGAAAGGTGATAGCTGCATCCACCTTGCAGTGCTTATGGAAAAAAGGACAAAAAAGATTCCGAACGAGAGATGACCGAACCAGACAGCGGGTGGCCCCGTGCAGTGCTATACGGGACGGGTGCGGGCCTGTACGGAGGTTGGGGACGTCCCGAACCGGACCCCATACGGTGCACCGGACAGTGCGGCACGCCCTGCGGTTGCAAGTATGCTCTACACCTGCCAATTCTTCCCTGCTTCAGTGCTTTTTGTGGCTGTTCATTTGGTTTCCTTTGTATACCTTTTCACAAGCGGTTAACAAAACGGAGACCCCCACTTTCAGCTCCTTGGTTAGCGTGTTAAAACTGAAATTAAGGTTTGGGGGTCAAATTTTAAGTTGTTCTTTTTTTTTGGGGGGGGGCTGTTTTTGTTTCGGTTCAAGGTTGATGTGTGCCAAATTTGGTCGCATTTGGAGCCCTGGAAATTTTTCCTTTTCCTTTGTCTGCTGCCGTTTTGTCTCTCGGCCTTCCAAACCCGCCACTCCCCCCACCGACACCAACAGCGACGGGAAACAGAGAGTACAAATATCGGCAGCAGAAGAAGACGACCACGGAGGAGGAGGAGGAGGAGGAGGAGGGAAGATCCGTTCAGTGCTGGGAGGAGGAAGAAGAAGAGGAGGAGGAGGAGGAGGAGGAGGAGGAGGAGGAAAAGGTAGGGAGCGAGAGAGGGAGGAGGAGGAGGAGGAAACCCAAGAGAGAGGACGATAGCCTTCACAGCCCACAACCTAAACGCAGCGGA
Organism: Chara braunii; assembly: GCA_003427395.1. Classification (NCBI taxonomy): domain Eukaryota; kingdom Viridiplantae; phylum Streptophyta; class Charophyceae; order Charales; family Characeae; genus Chara; species Chara braunii. Next base: position 4,886,512 of record BFEA01000007.1, on the reverse strand, counting down.
ACTGCAACACAACACAATCCGTCACGATGTGCAGGATACCGAGACCACAGCATGGGGGACACGACAGGCACAAGCATGTGCATTCCAATAGCAGCAGTAGCAGCAGCAAAAGAAGAAGAAGAAGAAGAACGCAACACGATCCGTCACCATGTGCAGCATACTGAGACCACAGCATGGGGGACACGACAGGCACAAGCGGGCATTAAAGCAGCGGAAGCAGAAGCAGAAGCAGCGCGCATTGCAGCAGCGGAAGCAGAAGCAGAAGAAGCAGCAGCAGCAGAAGCAGCAGCAGAAGAAGAAGCAGCAGAAGCACCAGCAGCGGCAGCAGCAGCAGCAGAAGACGAAGAAGAAAAAGAAGACGAAGACGAAGACGAAGACGAAGACGAAGACGAAGACGAAGACGAAGACGAAGACGAAGGAAGAAGGGAGGTGAAGGAGAAGAAAAAGCAGAAGCAGAAGAAGCAGCAGAAGCAGCTGCAGCAGCAGCAGCAGAAGAGGACGAGGACGAGGATGAAGACGAAACGAAGACGAAGACGAAGACAAAGACAAAGACAAAGAAAGAAGGGAGGAGAAGCAGGAGAAGCAGAAGCAGAAGCAGCAGCAGAGGAAGCAGAAGAAGCAGGACGAAGACGAAGAAAGAAGGGAGCAGCAGGAGAAGCAGGAGAAGCAGCAGCAGCAGCAGCAGCAGGAGACGCAGCAGAAGACGCAGCAGCAGCGGCAGCAGCAGGAGCAGGAGCAGGAGGAGAAGAGGAAGAGGAAGAGGAAGAGGAAGAAGAAGAGGAGGAAGAAGAAGAAAGGAGGAGGAGAGGAGGAGAGGAGGAGGAGGACAGGAGGACGACAGGAGGACGACAAAACAAATGAAGACTTTGAAAACGAAACAGACGAAAGGAGGAGGAGGAGGGAAGAACGAGGAGGAGGAGGAGGAGAAAAAGGATAAGACGAAAAGAGGAGAAGTGAAGGACAAGACGAAAGGAGGAGAGAAGAAGAAGAAGACGAGAGGAAGAGGGGGAGGAGGACCTGCCGGTAGTGTATGGGGATGACGGAAAAAAAAAAGAGGACGACGAAGGAGGGGGAGGAGGAGAAGACGAAAATAGGTGGAGGAGGAGGAGGAGAGGACAAGAAAAAGATGAGAGGAGGAGGAGGAGAAGGAGGAGAGGAGAAGGAGGAGGAGGAGAGGAGAAGAAAAAGATGAGAGGAGGAGGAGAAGAAAAAGATGAGAGGAGGAGGAGAAGAAAAAGATGAGAGGAGGAGGAGGACGAGGAGAGAAGGACAAGACAAAAGGAGGAGGAGGAGGAGAGAAGAAGAAGAAGAAGACGAGAGGAGGACCTGCCGGTAGTGTATGGAAACGACGGACAAAAAAAGGAAGGGAGATAGAGGAGGAGCAGGAGACGAAAGTCGGTAGAGGAGGAGAGGAGAAGAAAAAGATGAGAGGAGGAGGAGGAGGAGAAAAGGACAAGCCGAAAGGAGGAGGAGGAGGAGAGAAGAAGAAGAAGACGAAAGGACGAGGAGGAGGAGGAGGAGGAGGACTTGTCGTAAGTGTATGGGGATGATAAATAAAAAAAGACAATGAAGCAGGAGGATGAGGAGGATGAGGAGAGAAGGAGATGGCAAAAGTAGGCGGTGGAGGAGGAGAGGAGGAGAAGAAGACAAGAGGAGCAGCAGCAGCAGGAGGAGGAGGAGGACCTGCCAGTAGTGTATGTGGACGACTGAAAAAAAAGACGGCGATGAAGGAGGACGAGGATGAGGAGGAGAGAAGAAGAAGAAGACAAGAGGAGGCGGCCGCAGCGGCAGAGGAGGACAAGACGAAAGGAGGAGGAGAGAAGGAGAAGAAAAAAGTAGGTGGAGAAGGAGGAAAGAAGAAGAAGAAGCCGAGAGGAGGACAAGGACAAGACAAAAGGAGGAGAAGGAGAGAAGAAGAAGAAGACGAGAGGAGGAGGACCTGCCGATACTGTATGGGGATGACGGAAAAAAAAAGAGGACGATGAAGGAGGACGAGGAGGAGGAGAGAAGGAGAAGGCAAAAGTAGGTGGAGGAGGAGAAGAGGAAGAAGAGGAGGAGGAAGAGGACCTTCTTTCCTCCTCCTCTTCTCCTCTTACTGTATGGGGATCACAAATCCGGCAGGTCTCTCTCTCTATACTGTATGGGGATCACAAATTCAGTACGGGCCTCTGTAGGCAAAGGAACAAAAACAACATATTTGCTAAATCTATCAACTATGACCATGACTTGGCTCTTGTCGTGCCTACTCTTGACTTGGTTATCCATAAAGTCAATGGACACTGAGTCTCCTGGCTGGTCTGGAATACGCAAGGGTCTGAGAAGACCAAGAGGGGCTCGCGTAGTACTCTTGTTTCTCTGGCATACTTTGCAACTGCGGACATACTCTATGCAGTTAGCTTTCATTCCTGGCCAGGTATACGCATACATCAGATTGGCTAGAGTCTTTTGCCAACCGAAATGTCCCTCTGTATCGTGGCATTCCCCTAGGATCAAACTACGAATCTCCTCGCTGTTAGGGACACACAGGCGGTCTACTACATTAGTTTTCTCAAACAACAGTCCCTCTGTAGTGCGGTAGTCTGGTTCGGTCTCTAGGGCCTCCTTAACTCTCTTGAGGAGGTCACTATAAATAGGGTCCTATGCATACGCCTGTCTAACTGTCTCCTCCAGGTCACTCCCTATGTCCAGATAGTGAATTATAGCTCCAAAGTAATCTGATCTCCTACTCAGAGCATCCACAACTACATTGTACTTGCCCTTAACTGGCTTGAGCTGAAAGTCGTATTGGTCTATCTCAGTGGCCCACCTAGTCAACTTAGGTGCCATCTTGGCCTGTGTCTTCAGCCATCTAAGCATCTCATGGTCTGAATACACTTTGAAGTGCCTCCCAAGCAGGTAATGCTTCCAATGCTCTAACGCCTGCCTGAGAGCGTAGAGTTCTCTCTCCTACGTCGAGGTAGCGACCTTCTCTGAGGGCATCCTCGCTGACATGAACTCTACGGGTCTGTAGCCATTGTCGTCGTCCTGCTGTAACACAGCGCCTATACCATACTGACTCGCGTCCGTGGTGACGACAAATGGCAAAGACGGATCTGCCACCTTGAGGATAGGGTACTCTAGTAATGCGCGCTTCAACTTCTTTAGCGCAGACGTACAATCTTTGTCCCACTGCCAGATTGTCTCTTTCTTGAGCAACCTGCGAAGGGGAGCGACGATAGTCGAGAAGTTCCTCTCAAACTTCCTATAGTAATTAGCAAGGCCTAGGAACGACCGCAATTCAGTCAACGTGCGGGGCGTCGACCAATCTCTTATTGCCGCTATCTTACTGTCCTCAGGCTTAATGCCATCTCCGTCTAACACGTGGCCAAAAAGGACTAGAGATTTGATAATTGGGAGGCTAGCATCAACACGTGTATCTGCAGCATATCGCCCCTGAGGAACAAGTCCTCGTCGCCTTCCATGTGTTGAAAGACGAAGCAGCCAGCTTCGCCAGATCCCTTTGCGCGCGCTGCCGATTGCGGGCATAACATGATTGCGTATTTTAGGCTTACCCCTCTCTCCACTTTTCTCAAACTCCTGCGTGAGAGGTTCGCTGACGTCACGAGGGGCGTCAGGGCCTCTGACAAGCTCCGAACTATCCACTCGCGACAATGGAGGTGTGCGCGAGCACTCAAAGCTGTTATGGACGACTTGGTAGCCGTCCCAGACCACGGGGTCACTGAGACCCAGCTGGCCAGTTGTTTTATCGTGCCATGCCAGAGCCCTTGCGAGGGCACTTCTTTGACAAGACCCAACAGCCTAACATCACGTATGAGGCATTGAGTAGGGAAGTGGTCTTGTTTGAGGCCAAGTCCATGCCACTTTCCACTTTCTGGCATAAGGACTTAGGCAAGGGCAAAAAGTGGAAAGGCCGTACCATCTCTGGCCAAGTTAGGGCCAAGGATGACTTGATCCTTACTTTAGACGAAGGTGGTACAGACGAGGTCCCCTACAGTTAGATCGAGTGGGGGCTTGAGGAGGAGGACAGTAGTGTAGGCCAGGGGAGGACCTATGCTGCTGTCGCAGCTGGAGGGAGGCCGCAAAGTAGAGGCGGAGGCCAGGGCCGAAGGGGTCAGGCCACGCGAGGTCGAGGACCGGGCGCACAAGGGGTTGGCGGTCCAGGGAACCGTCAAGTGGGAGGTAGGGGTCAAGGTCCCCCGCCAAATCGTCAAGGTCCCAGTCGGTCCCCGCAGCGTAGAGGTGGAGGATCACCTCAAAGGAGAGGAGGTTGGCACCCAGATTGGCCACAAGGCCGGCCTTGGGTAGATCTGGGTCTGGACGAGAAAGTGTGGCAGCAGCGTATGGAGCATGGCCAGTGCTTTTGCTGTGGTGACCTTGCCCATATTATTAAATATTGCCCTAAGTATAGACAGGCCCAATGGGCTGCCTAGGAGTCAAAAGGCAGCCGCCGGTAGGGGTAGCAACTGCCCCTACTATTAGGCCATGTGGGGAAGCGAGCGCGCGCGTACAGGAAACTCCCACACCACGTGAGCCTTCGGCAGAGGTTGCAGGACCGTGCCTAGTTAGCTGTCCAGAGACTGCTTGTGTTAGCGTCTCTTATATCTATGGGAGTTTGCACGTGCTTTCTTCTTCCCATAATATTATCATTCCCTGTGATGCTCATTAGAACACAAATGTTACCTGTATAATATTCTGAATCTACGAAAACAAGAACCTTCTTGTGAATTATATTGACAGGTCAACTAGCGTGCATGGAGCTATACCATTCTGGGTCACATCCTCAGCTGATAGTTTTATCGGTGCTCTTCTCAAATTCTTCTTTATGGGATAATAAGATTTACCTGGTTTTACAAGTGCTATCCGTGGCGACGAAAGCTGTTGCATGTAAAGCCCAATGACAAGTCCATAAGTTTCATATTTATGAATGCCCCGTCTCTAGGCACTTCCCTCACAAGCGTTGCAGAGGAGTTGAAGGAGAGAATGCCGGCTTGGGCCAAAATGAAGAAAGATAGTAAAGGGCAGCTAGTGTTAGCTGATGTAGAAGTTTTTTGAAGCAGAGTGGGGGCCCTTATTGATTCAGGGGCTACTTGTAGTTATATTAACCGTAAAGTGTTGAAGAAGCTGAGGCTAGGATTGAAAGTCCAAAAGTTAGAAGACCCCATAGTTAGTGTCCTCGCAGACAACCGCACTATGCGTGTTGAGGACTACGTAGAGGGAGTCCAGGCGTATTTCCGCCTAGAGAAAGATGGGAATATGGAGAAAGTTCTCCATTCTCTGACTCTCCTCGTTCAGGATGACCTTCCTTTCGACATAGTCCTAGGTATGGACTGGGGAGAGGCAGCAGGGGCCACACTCCACTTAAGAGAGCACGAGTGTAGGCTCCCTAGTCCGTTAGGCGAGGTTAAGACCGCCCGCCTGTTTCATGTGTCTGGAGTAGATAACTCCTTGGCACATTGTTGTCTCAGTGCTCCCGCGATTGCGCGACTAGTGAAAAAGGAGCAACTAAAGGATCAGGTCTTCGTAGTATATGTCAGATCTATTACTGAACCTAAGGAAGAGGATAGTCCAATGGATCCTGCTATTGCCAAGCTGCTGGAGGAGTTCAAAGACTTAACTAAGCCGCCAACAGGAGTAGTACCGCGACCGATCCAGCATAGGATAGAGATAGAGCTTGGCAATAGAACTCCTAAGGGAGCAGTCTACAGGATGTTCCCCAGGGAGTTAGAGGAGCTGCACAAGCAGTTGGATGAAGTCCTTGAGAAAGGTTGGATTAGGCCCACTTCGTCTCCTCTTGGAGCACCAGTTTTGTTTGTCCCCAAGAAGGAAGGAGAGTTGCGGATGTGTATAGACTATAGGGGTCTGAATGCGATCACGGTAAAGAACGCCGAGCCACTGCCCAGGATAGACAATCTCTTAGATCGGGTGCAGGGTTGCAGATATTTCTCGAAGATCGATCTAAAGTCCAAATATCATCAGATAGAGGTCCATCCTGATGACCAGTACAAAACTGCTTTCCGGACTAGATATGGGCATTATGAGTTCATAGTGATGCCCTTTGGACTGACCAACGCGCCTGCTACATTCCAGCGTTGTATGAATGATCTGTTTAGGCCAGGGTTAGATAGATTTGTCGTAGTGTATTTAAACGACATTTTAGTGTTCAGTAGGACCCTCCAAGAGCACCAGGGTCATTTGAGGCAGGTTTTGGAGAAACTGAGAGAGTCAAACTTCAAGATCAATGCGAAGAAGTGCGAGTGCGCTATAAGCGTCAGGGAATTTGAGCTTTACTGGCTCTTTGCGGGGACGTGCTGCAGCCTCTGCTGTGGCCACGACTTTGGCGCTTTCAATGGCGCCTGCGCAGAACTTGTCTACGCCTTTCTCCAATCTTTTAACCTCGGTCCCGACATGGGTTACCACGTCGTGCGCAAACTCTCTAGAACCGGACCGGATGGCATGCAGGGTCACATCTTGACCCTTATTGGCCCAATGCTCCTCGAGCCAGGCATCACTCAAAATCTCCAGGTATCCCAGAATCTTATCTAACTTTGCAGGCTTCGCAAGGGTTTCGGCCTGTGCCTGAACCTCCAGCCTGCATGCCCGGACTTTCTCCATTTCTCTCGCCACCCGGTTGGCTTCCTCCCTCCTTCTCTTCTTCTCCCTCATCATACACTGACGTTCCAGGGGGTCATCCATCATTTCCAATACCCTGGCGAATGCTTCTCTCTCCTCATGCGGCACGTACTTAGAGTGTCTCCTCATCCTCTCCCAGGGATAAATTAGCTACCCACTCCCTAATTTTCTTCTCCATCCATGCATCCTCTCCCTTCGTGCCACTGTTTTCCCCTTGTTCTTCCCTGCGTCTCCTTTCGAGGGGTTCTTCTTCTTCTTCTTCCTCCTCTGCTGCAGCTTCTTCTTCGGCAAACTTTCTCTTCTCTTCCTCCTCCTGCTGTAGCATCATCATCTTCTCCTTCTGTAACCTTATCATCTCTTCTTCCAACATCTTTTTCTTCGTCGTGGTCTTCTCTGCAGGTGAGCGCGGCAGCTTCTCCAACCTCCGGGTCCACTATGGCGGACTTCTTCTCCGATGGCGACCTTCGCTATGGCGCGTAACTCTCCCTGCGGCACACGACGGCACGCGTGGAATAGCGGGTACCAGCTCTGATACCAATGCAATCAGACTCGCCATCTTTCACACTTCACATGTATGCAAACAGGTGCGCAGCAAAATGCCGACAAGTGCCCACTCAAAACTCAAAGATATTGTAGCCGAGAACACAGTTCAGATACAAGTTCACTTCAATGGCTATGGCGACACAGCGCCCACACAACTCTCTGTTCGCACACACAGGATCACCCTGGATATCCCACGCACGATACTCTGTACACACACACACACCCACACACACTGAACTCTATCTACAGCTATGGCGGCTATGGCCGCTGCTAACCTAACGCTATGGCTAAGCTTCTTCTCTTTCGCCCACTTCGTCTTCGGGCTCACTGCAGACCACCTTGCACAAGTTGTTGTGGCAGCGCTTCCGCATGGCTCACGCAGGAATGAATGAATGGCTGGATGCTGCCCTTTGATTTATACTTCTGTAGCTCGTTGGTCTGGCCCTTTCCCTTGCCCGTGGTGCACACAGTCCCATGCGGTACTTGCTTGACTGGACTAGAACTGACTGGGACCGGTACTGCTGACTGCATGGGTTTGCACTGCCAACTCGATGTAGTCGCACTGCCGACGTACTGCAGTTGGGCTCACCACTTGCCCACTTGCCCACTTGCCTCAGCCAAAACATGAGCAACTTCGAAAGGCCACTACTAGGACCTTCCGGAAGTCTGGGCCCTGGCCTTTCGAAGACTGTAGCAGCTACGACCTTGAACTTTCAGAAGTTCTACAACTATTGACTTCTAGAACCCCCTAAGACTTCTATTTGACAGATCTACAGATCGAACCCCTGCTACCTATGGACCGTACGACAGTCTACCAACTGTTACAAATACACAGGTCACGGGTTCAACTCTTAGGGTCGACACACATACTGTACACAGGTAAGGTGATGACTAGGGATCGAGCCCTGGGATCTGCACTCGCTACTGCTGACAGGTGAAAACCGTTTCAGAAAGGAGGAGGACGACGGCGAGGAGAAGAGGAAATGAGGAGGAGAAGGAGAGGAGAAGAATATGAAAGGACGAGGAGGAGGAGGAGAGGAAGAAGAAGAAGAGGAAGGAAGGAGGTGGAGGAGGCTTGAAGACGATGGCAACAGCAGCTTCATGGGCAGCGGCGACAGGGAGGGCTTCGGGGAGCAGCAGCGACGATGGGCGGCTTCTCTACGGCAGCGACAGCAAGCTTCGTGACGGGGAATACCGCGGTCGAATTCGAACGCGGCGTCGTAGCCTGCCAGAGGGGGAAACCATTTGCAGATTGGCGACTGGGATCTGTTGCCGAAGAAGACCTCCCCCTCCCCTACAACTTGTCCTAGATTCCCCCCCCAAAAAAAACTAGTGTTGCTGGAGGCTGGGGAGGCAACCACTAGCCGAAAAAGGCCTTCCCCCCCCC
>BFEA01000007.1:4845554-4865017 GCA_003427395.1 Chara braunii | reverse complement strand
GAGAGAGAGAGAGAGAGAGAGAGAGAGAGAGAGAGAGAGAGAGAGAGAGAGAGAGAGAGAGAGAGAGAGAGAGAGAGAGAGAGAGGGATCCACATTCATGTAAGCCAGGAAATTTGACAAAAACCACATTGAGTGAATCCACGTCATAGGCGGGTAACAGGGGCCGAAGCAGGAAAAACCACATTGAGTGAATCCAGGTCATAGGTGGGTAGCTCGCCGAAGGAGGAGTCTAGTACGTACACCATTTGTGGATCGACAAGGAGGCGGACAGGCTAACCTAACAACGTGGTCAGGGGATATGTTACTAATCCCTAGTGTTGTCGGTCTAGTCTAGCGATGTGAGAAGTTGTAGCTTTTTTATCAGTTTCCCCTTTTTTTCGTGGGTTAGTGTCTGTTGATTTGAACCATTAACGTTTCAGTTTCTGAATGATGTAGGATGTGATACATGACGTTGGGATGTGTTATGACTACGATTGGCGATGTGCTGAGATGGAGTTCAGACTCAAACTGTTGTCTTGACGGATATTATTTTTGTTGTTGGCAGTTGGTTTTGAACCAGTGTCTTTTGGAACTCAAGTAGAACTAGCCTTAGGAACTACCGTGACGTTGGGATGTTTTGAGACTGGCGCTGTGCTAAGATGGAGTTAAGATTTGAACTGTTGTCTTGACGGAGATTCCTTTTCTGTTGTCGGCACTTGGTTTCGAAATGGCATCTTTTGGAACTCATGTAGAACTAGCTTTAGGAACTACCGTGCCTCTAGATGTCTCTGTTAGCTTTAGTTCACAAGAGATAAATAGGAAGCCCATAGTACCGGTTCCTACCGACAAGACCCCTGAAGAGGCTGGGCTTAGCAACCAGCCGAATCTTTTGGAACTCATGTAGAACTAGCTTTAGAAACTACTGTGCCTCTAGATGCCTCTGTTAGCTTTAGTTCACATGAGATAAATAGGAAGCCCATAGTATCGGTTCCTACCAACAAGACCCTTGAAGAGGCTGGGCTTGGCGACCAGCCGAAACTGATCGGGTCAAGCGCCAACCAGACTCTGTCCGCGTATCGAGCTTCATGTTCCTTTTTTCAACGCCGCGTTCGGGATTATTACGATGACTTCATCTCGTGTCTTCTTCTCTCTTAAACCACTAGTACCTTTGCCGCGTGGGAAAATAGCCGGCCTCGGTGGGTCTCCGACCTTTTCGGATGGCCGAAACGAAACGACGGCGGCCGATCAGATTTATCAATGGCAGCCATCGTCGGGCCCGGCCTCCAAATTTTCAGGAGTTTGGGAAAACGTCCACTTTTCCCTAATTTCCCAACACTGGCGGAGGTACTAGGGCTTTAACCTTCCCTTTTTCTGACCTCTTCCCCCTCCCTAACCCTTCTCCTGTCAATTGTGTATGTATCCTGTGTGTGAGGTCAATGACGTGATGGTTGAAGCTTGTTGACACTTAACGTGTAAAGTTTAGTCGGTATAACGACAACTTTTCACACGGGGTAGTTGTCGTACGTACGTGTGGCTTCGATTGATGTTGTAGTAGTCAGCATGGCATCTAACTCGGCGCCGTCATCGTCCATCAGTCGCACGTGCTATAACTGCGGGCAGCCTGGATATTTCTCTCGCTTTTGCCCCCTTCCTGGTTGTCGTTTTTCCACTTCAATCAAACTAATACTAATACGGCGATTCTTCCTGCGCAGACCTCCCAAGTGGTGACCGTACTGGTGGGTGGCACATCGTTTGGCAATTTTGGATACAATTATGGTGGTGGACTCAAGCCGCGGGTGGACAGCCTTGAAGCTACCGTTGCTGCCATTAAACCACCAGTACTTCCTAGAGTCGTGCCCGTTAACGCACCACGATTTTAGAAAACGTACGGGCTATTACAGGAGTGCCCAAATTCATCCGACTAGAAACACTGCTACTCTTTTTTTTTCCACGGTCGATAGTTGGGCCAAGTATTGGTGGTTTATATCTCAACACGATGCTGAGTTGGAACATGAGAAGATGAACAAAGAAGAAGAAGATCATAAGAAGTGGGAGAAAGAAGATGAAGAATGTAGGAAAGAAGCTAAGAAGGAAAGAAAGGAATTGCATGCACAGATGAGCAATACGCTTGGAGGCAAGCTGGACATCGTGAAGGAACTTTTGGAAAGCAACAACTTGGATAATGAAGAAATGGCAAACATGAGAGCGGAGTTGGATTCCTACCGGAAGGGGCATCCCCGCAGGTCCTTAACGTTGTGTCGACCTCCGAGTCTGATTTTGAGAAGTATCAGAGAACGGTTCAAGAGGAGAAGTTACGGCGAAAAACAAGATTCACGGATATGGAAGATGAGATAGCGCGACTCAAGAAAGTGAACGAAGAAGCTTTGGGAGCGGTGGAGGGCGCTCCAACCTGGCAACAAACGAGGCTGTGTGGCCGTTACTCCTATACACCAGCCCTTCGGTCCAGGATGCGAACTAGACTGACCCCAGTTGTGTCACAACCTCTTGACAAGGACCAGGTCAAGCAGGCCTTGGCAAATCAGGAACAGGAGATTCGGTTGTTGAAGGAGTGGAGACTGCGTGAGTTGAATGGTAGACGTGAAGCGAAGGAGGAGGTAGACAGCGTCAAGGAGCAAATGGCGACTTTGGATATAAAGAAAACACCGATGGCCTCTAATCTGCGAGCTCGAATGGATAAAGTGGCCACAGCGGAGAAAGGTAAGAAACCCACTACTCCAACTTTGACCAAATGAGAGATTGCCTTGCTGAATCAACGTAAGGTTCTGAGGAATTTGAGGAAGGATGAGATCTTGGTTATCTGCGACAAGGAGGATGTGACTTATGTTACTCTAGACAAGACTAAAGAGGAGATTGCGCAGAAACATGCTGATGTGGAATGCAAAGTAGATACGGCAAAACCTAGCGGGGTTGATATCCATGATGTCTCGGATAATGCCGCGCCTGGCGGTGATGACAGTACGGAGGTCCATGGTGATTCGGGAAGTTTGTAGTGTCATAACCGAGCACGACTTTATGGAATTTACTGCACCGGTGCCTTAGATTAAGATCTCTCCTTCATTGGCTACGTTGCAAACCGTTGGCTACGTTGACCTGTGTGGTGTTTATCCTTTTGATTTCGTCGAAGTCGATTATGTGGGGGAAGTTGTGTGGGTTTTTGAGTCAAGTGGTTATTAATGGCGTTGACCTTGATTCGTTGTGTGGACCACTTGTTTATGTTTTGATTTCTTCGTGGTGCAAGGAAAAATGAGCAATAGCGAACTTCAGAAATCAAACAGCATCATACACATGAGACCAGATAGTCGTGACCTCGAACCAATAGCAGAATTGCATCACGAGTTCCACCAAATAAGAGCACAGCAAAAGCTCATAATTGACAATGTTGGATTAGTCTCATCATCATCAACGAAGAACCAATGTCGATATCCTATCTGGCGCTCGGCGCCCAGACTACAGATGGCAGATCCTAACTAGCCTATCTACAATGTCGCTGATGACGTCAACAACTCCCCGAAGTACGAGCAGATTTCGGCCAATGCCATGCGCCTCAAGTACCGGGTATGTCTCTCGTATCACTCACAACCTCGATCCCCAACTCACAGATGCCACATGCACCCAAGGACCACCATGCGCCCCATCCAGCATACAGCAGCGCAGCTCGACTATAGCTGCCTGCTTCTTCCAGCTTGCCCGTGGGCGCGTGAGCGCTGGCCAGCGTTAGCGCAGCAGCGCTTGTGCAGCATGCAGCCAGTGCCCAAATGCCAAATGCATGGGCAGGCACTTTCCTAAATGGAAGTGGCCTGCCTGCTTGCGTGCAGCTTGGCTGTGCAGGGCCCCTGCCCAGAAGCTTCCGATAGGCCTTGAGAGGCTGAGCCCCAGTCCACACGAAACAGGCCCTGGGGTTGTGGTGGTTGCCCATGTCCAACTACCCGCGGCCTGTGTTCGGTCCATGTTGCAAATCTGGCCCAGGGCCTGCCTTAGTACATGGGCGCTCTTAACCAACTGGCGCTGTGCAACTACCTGAATTTACCTAGTTGTGTGATGACCCCAAAATAGGCCTGTAGGCCTTGGGTCGAGCCTGCCTTCACTTAGGGCGGCCGACTTGTACAGAAAATAGGGCCAAATAGGGCAGATCGAGGCCTTGAGAATCACATTCCCTCCTCCATACTTCGCTAGTCCTCTGAGAAGTTCATTCAATCTGGCGCTTTCCTTTTTGGAGCAACTTCTCATAGTGGGCGACAACCTACGGTGCGGTCTACATCAGTTCCTCCCGTATGAACCATCTATCCTCCTTTGGATCAGTGTCATGTCTGAACCGAACTCGGTACCGCAGCTTCGGCTTCGGCAGGCGTCCCCTGCCTGTCGGTCTTGGAACCGGCATTTCTCTGTGATCCACGATGTTGTCGATGTCGACCTCTCCATCCATGGTTGGGGGCAGCATTGAGCGACGAGAAGGAAACTGGTCAGTTTCCCTGAAAGGTGTGAGCTTGGAGGCGTGGAAAACTGGGTAAGTGCGAAGGTGACCAGGGATCTGAACTACATATGAAGGCCCATCCAGATCGTCCCCAACGATATCTAGAACCTCCCAGGGTCCAAAGTATTGTAGCGTGAGCTTGCGGGAGATCCCGTGCTCCTGACCTTGTTCTGAGGACTTAACCCAAACTTTGTCCCCTACCTAGAATGTAGATGGGCGGCGGTGCTTATTCTCAGAATCTATCATCGCTGCCTGTGCCCTGTGCATCTGTTCTACCGCCTGCTGCATCAGTTGTTCATATCGATAGGCAAACTCTAATGTACCAGGTGCAGCAGTCGGCTGGTTCTCAGGTAATAGGAAGTCCAGGGGTAGTCTAGTCTTGAAAGTCAGTAGCAAATTGTTAGGGCTCACCCCAGTGGCGCTGTGCACAGTGCTGTTGTACAGGCTGGCGATGAGCGCAAGTTTCTCATCCCGTCCACCTGATTGGGCTTGATGTAGTGCCGCAACAGGTATTGTACAACGCGGTTCAGTTGCTCTGCTTGGCCATTTGCCTCTGGGTGGTTCCCAAAGGTCATTTTGCAGTTGTGTACACTGTTCTGCAGCTGCAGTCTTCCACAACTCACTTGTGAATCTGACATCCCTGTCACTAACAAAAGACTCAGGAAGCCCAAAGTCCTTGACCCAGTTCTCCTTGAAGAGTCTAATCACATACTCCGTTTTCGCTGTTTCAGGCATTGCCACTAATTTAGCATATTGTTACGATCCTGGCCAATTTTGAAGTATACAAACATCAGAAAGTACAATGTCATCCAATTGCAAAGAGAAATGAATGAACTTGAGAGGAGAGAGAGGGAAAGAAGAAGAAGTAAGAAAGAAGAAGCAGACGATGTACTCCAGCATAGACCAATGACAAGGCTCTTCTTCCTCGCCAACCAATCTCCTCCTTATCTCCTCCCCTCTTATTCAAACAAGAAATAACAATAATAATGTTGAATGGCTGAACCAGAATCAATGTCCGAATCCCACTTCTACTGCAGGCACAATATGAGGTCCACCATAGCCATGGCCACCCTTCCTCTTCCTCTACATACAAGCCGAGGCTATGGCAGACTACTGAGGCTTCAGCCTCCTGTCCAGAGGACAACCCAAAGCAGCTATGTTGCTGCCCCACTTTGAGGTCAACACCATGCAGCTATGTCGCTGCCCACTCAACCGCCATGCCCGACTCTGTCCCGAGTTTCCTTGATGCTACACTACCCCCACTTGGGCCTTCCTGATGCAACGCCTAGCAAGGTGATGAAGATGGTGCCTACCATAGCCAGGTAAGTACCTCACCACTCTCCTCCTTGGTCCCCTTCTCCCTCCTCCTACCAGTARAGCTCCACCATAGCCAAGGTGGGAGCTCCCGGCTTCCTCCTCCCAGCAGCGCTGTAGTACCCAGCGCCACTCCAGCCGGTAGAGCTCCACCATAGCCAAGGTGGGAGCTCCCGGCTTCCTCCTCCCAGCAGCGCTGTAGCACCCAGCGCCACTCCAGCCAGCGCTCCAGCAGCGTGTCGCCAAACTTGCACACTGAAGAATGAGGCCGAGCTCTTGCCTCGGCTTCTTGATATAGCGGCCTGCTTGCCTCTTGGGCGGTGACTTCCAGGCCGCTCGGCCTCCCAAGCAACCGGTACCTCCTCCCTTTCGGAGGGAAACATCAAGGCAGACTCTAATATTGCCCGTACAAGCTCTAGACTCAAATTGGACGGACTGGTACCGGCCTAGACCTAGCCTACCGCTACTGGGCCTCTAAAAATGGACTTTGTACTATCTATTTCTTCCCTTTCCACTGTGCTCAACAATTCTATCAACTTCGCAACCGCCATTGATTGCGCGAGGAATCATCGATTCTCGATACGAAAAAGTTCCAGGTGGTTCATACGGAAACAACTTCGATGCGTGAAAGGCTGGAAATGTGCGCAAATGAGCAGGCACATCGATCGTGTAGGAAGGACCAAAGGAATCATTGCCTACTCGGTTCCACACCTTCCATGGACCGTAGTACTGAGGAAGAAGCTTTCGTGATATGCCTTCTTCTTCAGAAAACTCAAACATCTTGACCCAGACATAGCTTCCCACTGTGAAAGGATCAGGCTGGCGCTTTTTGTTTGCATGCTTAATCATGGCACCGCGTCGCTTTTCCATGGCTGCGACATCAACTTTGAGCAAAAGATCAAACTTAGCCCTGTAGCCTGGCTGGCCAGGTGTCAGTCCAGGTGGCTGGTCAAGAAACAGATAGGATAGGGGATTGCGAATCTGCCAACCGAGGTGCAGCCAATTAGGTGTCATCCCGGTGGTGGAGAGTATGGAGTTGTTATACAATCCCTGCACAATCGGCAATTCCTCATCCGAAGAGTTCAGATCAGGCACAATTAGAGCTCAAAGAAGTTGGATAACAGTCTGGTTGACCTCCTCAGCTAGTCCATTGGCTTCGGGATGTCGGCCAGACATCATCTTGAGTTTGATGTCGTTGGGAGGTGAAGTCCTTCCAATCTGCACTTATGAACCTACTGTCCCGGTTACTCACAAAAGTTTTCGGGGGGCCACACTGCAGAATGTACCGTTTGTGGAATTCCTTTATCACCAGGTCAGTTGGGGCGTGAGGTGGTAATGGAATCAGATTTAGAAACTTTGAAAAGCGGTCAATGATCACCATCACTTGTGAATATCCATTTCTGCTCTTCTTTCCCATGTCCGTGAAGTTGATGGAAAGAGACTCACCCGGACCATCAGGAATAGGAAGAGGATGCAGCAGCCCATAGGGCTTCTGCCGAGACGGTTTGATGCGTTGACATCCTTCACACTCCGCCACAAACTTTCGTGCCATTCCTTTCATTCCAGGCCATACAAACTTTTGCAGCAGACTTCCGTATGTATTTTCAAAACCGAAGTGTCCACTCCGGCCATGAGCCGAGTCCAAGAAGTGAGTAAGGATAGGCTCATGGTTGGGTACACACAATCGGTCATGCTTCCAGTAACGTCGAAAAAGTAAGCCCTTACACTTATGGAAATCAGGCTGACTGCTAGGGTCAGCCCGAATCTGCTCAAGGATGGGACTGAGTTCCGGGTCCTTGGCAGTATGCTCAACGAGTTCCTCCAAATTCTTACAGAGATCATAGGAACCCACAAGGCAAGTCATGTACTCAGGATGGCGAGACAAAGCATCCGCAACGCGATTGTAACAGCCTTTCTTGTGCTTAAGCTCAAAATCATACACGTCAATCTCATGCAGCCAGCGGGTCGATGTGGATTATGTGGTTGACGGATTAATCTGTGTTTGGATCCATTTCAAAGTCTCGTGATCTTAGAACACTTTGAAATGATGACCCAAGAGGTAGTGTTTCCAATGATCTAGTGCCTCTCTCAAGGCATAGAGTTCTCGCATGTAAGTGGAAGCAGCTACCTTGTGACTAGGCAAGCACTTGTTGTAATATTCAAGCGGACGTAAGCCATCGCCGTCATCTTGCTGGAGCACTGCACCAATCCCATACAAGCTCGCATCCGTAGTTACTACGAATGTAAGTTTGGGATTTGCAATACGGAGCACCGGATGACTCACCAAAGCCTCCAATGCTTGGAAGGCTGTTGTGCATTCCCCATCCCATGTGTAAGACACATTCTTACTTGTCAATTTGGACAGCGGACGGGCGATGATAGAGAATTTGGGTACAAACTTACGTAGTATGACGTAAGACCAAGAAAATAATGCAACTCGCAAACATTGGCCGGTTAAGGCCAATTGCGGATCACCTCAACTTTGGTTGCCTCTCGCTCGAGGCCTGCAGCATAACCGATGTCCAAGGTAGATGACGTTGTCCCTCCCAAACTCAGATTTCTCCAAGTTGAGATGGAGTTGCGCATCCTTGAGGATCTGTAACACTTCCTCAAGATGTCTAATGTGTTCCTCCATCGACTTGCTGAAGATTAGTATATCATCCAGATAAACAACAACAAATCGATTAATCTGATTGCGGAACACCTTGTCCATGAGACTTTGAAAGGTGGCTGGTGCATTCGTGAGGCCAAAGGGCATGACGGTAAACTCGTACAGCCCATCGCGAGTTTTGAATGCAGTTTTGTGCTGGTCTGCAGGGTCGCCTTCAATCTGGTGGTAGCCAGACTTGAGATCGATCTTGCTGAAGACCTTGCACCCACCTGCAGCATCAAGCAAATCATCAATACGCGACAAAGGGTATGCATTCTTTCTTGTTATTCTATTAAGTCCGCGGTAGTCAATCCACATTCGTAGTTTTCCTCCTTTCTTTGGGACAAACAAAACTGGTGCACCGAACTCGGATTCACTTGGCTTGATCCATCCTTTCCCAATCATGTCATCAATTTGTCTACGCAACTCTTCCAATTCGCCTGAGCCCATTCGATAGACACAACCTTTTGGAGGAGTGCTACCTTCTATCAACTCGATTTTGTGTCGGACCAGACGCACGGGAATCCATGCGGTTCGGCCAAGACTTCAGGGAATCGGTTGAAAAGGTTGCGGATTTCTGATGGGACTTCCGGAGGTGGATCATCACTTTCAGGTGCAAGTGTACCGGATTGCATGGGTGCAGCCAAAACAACAGAGTTTGAAGCAGAGTCATTTGGACTAGAAGTAGATTTAGTAGAGGTAGAAGTAGTTGCATTAGAAGTAGAAATGGTATGCAAAGTAAAATCATTATTTACAGCAAAAATAGACGGCACATGAGCAGGCTTAACAAAGGCTATATACATTTGCTCATCAACTTCGCGCCTGCGCCACTTTTTGCAGAATTGCATTGCATTGAGAAAAGTGACTTGGGACTCGCGCGGCTCATCCAAGAGGACTGGACGCTCGATTCCAATGGCATCTTTTACCATGAACTGTGAGTTCTTCCACGTGGTTCTTTCACATTGGGCTTGCAACCAGCCCAAGCCAATAACCGCGTCAAAGGGGCACTGATCAAGGACATAGAAGTTCAGTTCATGCGTGATTGTGCGGTCCGCGTCAAAGGTAGTGCGCACACCTTTGACTGCATGCGTAGAGGTGACAACCTCTTGGTCGCCCACTTGGGTCCGACAAGGATTCTGCAAGGTCACTTGCTTCATCCCCAAGCGTGCCTTACGAATGTTGTGCGGTGAGAAGTAGTTGGAGGTTGCACCACAATCAGCCAACGCACGGATGTAACAGCCATTAATGTAGAGTTTGAAGAAGATCAACTTCATTCTCCCTTGCGCGCGTTCTTGCTTCATATGAGCCCAGCGCGTCAACAGAGCATGGAAGTCAATATCTTCCGACTCCACCCAGGGCTCCTTATAGAGGATGCGCAATTTCTCAGCCTTGGAATCAGCGTCAGATGGGGTTTCAAGAGAGGTTTGTTCGGGATCAAAATCCAATGAAGGATCTGCACTTACATGTTCGGCCTCTCCGTCTGTAGAGTGTGCTAATGATGTCTCTACCCCCTTTGCTGGTTTCCCTGCTGCAATCTGAAGCAATGTTGGACTGAATGTCCCGGTTTGGTGCAATGCAGGCAAACCCCTTTCTTCACCCTGTGTTTCCACTCACTTTCACTGATGCAGAGATCTACCCATGGTTTGGTGGCAGGATCTTCCGGTTTGGGTGGAATCTTCGCTCCCTTGGGAAGGAGAATGGTGTTAGTATTGTTCTTCACTGTGGTCTTCGGTCCCTTACTTTTGAAGGCAGTCTTCTTGAAGGCATTCATAGATTCATCATCATTCACATACTCAGACTCAGACTCATGGGCTGACGAAGAGCAAGATGCCTTGCAGCCTTGCTCTTGATCGTCATCAAGAGAAGGATCCTCTGTGAAGGTCTCCTCGTCATCCTCAAGTAGATCGTGCGCTGCAAAACGATTGCTGTCTGGAAACCGTTTGCGGTCGGTGGTCTTTTTGCCACCCGATCCACCCGGGAGGTCTTGTGCCTCCTGTTTGACTAAATCCCTCACGAGGGTAAGCCAATCTGTATACGTTACGAGTCCAAGCCCCAGGCGATGTGTTATAGTAGAGGGGACCGTACCTTTTATCACATCCAAGCAAGACTGCGCAGTCATCTCCAGATCCGGAGTAGCAAAGAGTTTACTAACATACTGTTGCAGACTATGCATGGTGCCATCCCACTTGCTGTGCTTGAGCTTGTCAAGCTTAAGTCTAGCTTTGGCTGCAGCATGTGGATCAGCATACTGTTTGATCAAGAGATCCTCGACTGTGGCTACCGGCGTAGCCTTCGGCCATTTGTTCAGGTCTATTGTTTTATAGCCTACCTGTACAACTTGGATTTCTAAGAAACCCCTTACGACGGGTTCCACATTGGTCCCTAGGACCGACGACTGAGTAACCGGGAGTGTCCCCAGCACATCAAAGTACGATCGCATAGAGCTGATCCAGGATTCAATGTCGTCCTTTCCGTAGTATTTAGACGGAATTTGTGCCGCCTTTCTATCCATGTAAGGAAAGAAGCAGCTTGGACCAGCAGTTGCTAGGTCCGAACTCGGGACTGCAACAGTTCCAGAATGCCCTGCACTGCTACTTGCCGCTGCAGCAGCAGCAGCAGCAGCGGGGTCTGGACCTGCTGCAGATCCGGATAGGCTGTTGGCCACACTCAAAGTAGAAGAAGAAGAAGAAGACATTGTTAGAGGGGCAAGAACAGACTGACACGCAGCACTAGAAGCAGGGTAAGCAGGCGAAAGGATACTTTGGGCTGGCTGCGCGTTAGCGAACTGTTGCAGCTGGTCACGGTGCTGCTGCGCCATCAGGGCCATGTCTTCTCACAACTTTTTGAGTTCGTCGAACACTTTGGCGAGTTGGCCAGTATGGTCCTCAACAGCCCGGACTTCTACCAAAGCCCGGAGGAGTGGAACGGTTTTCTCTTCCACCTCCTCATCGGTTAGGGCAGGCACGATACAAAAAATGGCTTCATGAGCCTTTACCTTATCCTCCTCCTCCTCCTCCTCCTCTTCCTCTTCCCTCTTCAATGCTTTCTCATAAAAGAACAGGTACTACGCTTTTTCTGCCTCGGGCAGCGTCCATTTGCAGCTTCCATTTTGCTGCAAATGCCATGATGGAGGACGAGGGTGTTAATAAGTCTCTCAAGAGGGGTCCGTACTTCCTCACACTTCTGGGATGAACACTCCTCTTCCCTCTCCTCACTCCCTCAAGAGCAACACTCAGAAGCTTCTCTCTTCTCTCTCTCTCTCTCTTGTTTGCGATAGCGTAGACGCAGGCATTTAAAGAACCCAGTAAAAGAAACAGCTTGAAAGCAAGCAGAAGACGAGGCAGAACTCCTAGCCGGAGCGGCAATTCATTTGGACTGGAGAGCAGTCAAAACAAAATAAAATAAAATTCAGAGAGATTTGATCCAGCCACACAGTCTGGACCGACTACGTATGAGGTTCTCTCAAGCCTAGTCGGACTCAGCTCCGTGAAGATACAGCAAATCAGATTCAAGGTGTACAGCGTAATGCAAGAGAGAATTGAGTGGTGTCCAAGGTGCAAGTCAGGTGGCGGATCGTGCGGTGAAGTCTGATAAAACTTCTCAGCGGAGATCCCCTCCGCAGCGAGTGTCCTGGTCCGAAAGCATAAAGTCCGAGTCCCAATCAGATAGAGCAAGGTAACTGACGTCAACAGATTTGGCCTGAGGGGCCCTTCTTGTTTGGGCCTGGTCCCACTGAGTCCCAAATGGTCCCAGTGGAGTCAAAACCGGGTCCCAGCCAGCAACAGTTCCACAAAGACCAACTTTGTCCCTACCGAATTGAAAAATGAAATTTTGCCCCAGAAAGGACCTACAGACTACAACCGTTCAGAATGAAATAAACAAAGCACTGTAGAGAGATATAGCATGGCAAGCAAGATACTCCATTCATTCACTCGTCAGGTGAGTAAGCAGTTCACACACATCACACACAATCAAGATTATGGAGGATGGAAGAAGAACCCAGAAAACCCCAACAGGCAGTCAATTCATGCACACTCACATGGGCACCCCGGCGGCACGGCACTTACCTGAGTGGCCGGGCTCTTGAGATGATAGAACTCACCCCCCTCTCACATAGTCCTCCTGACCCGATTAGCATCCTCTACACTAGTGTCCTATCATCTAGGAGGGTCAACATCTACCCCAAAGTACAAAGCCCGATCCCCCGTCGATGTTGAAGATCAAAGCAGCAACTTGCAGTCCGTAGTTGCAAATATGGCTGCCACCCTCAAGCTCGCTTAACTTGAGGGGAGCCCTTAAGTCACTCCTCGTCTTCCTTGAAGTCCAGATTCAAGTTGTAGGTGCCCTTCACTGTCGCCTTCCTCAAGTTGCATCAAGAAGTCCCACCTTGTGTCTCGCCACCACAAACATGCACTCAAGCAACCTGGCCAGGTCTAGTGTCGACCCTACACGGCCCTGCCAGGTGGGGGCAGCTTCCCTTTACCACGCTGCCCCACTTAACCCTAACTTCCAGCCCTAACCCTAAGTGGTTAGCCCTTACCACTGGGGTCAGCAAAGTCAACTCTCGCCAGCAAGTAGAATCCGCTCCGATACCAATGTTACGATCCTGGCAAATTTCGAAGTATACAAACATCAGAAAGCACAATGGCGTCCAATTGCAAAGAGAAATGAATGAACTTGAGAGGAGAGAGAGGGAAAGAAGAAGAAGAAGAAGTAAGAAAGAAGAAGAAGATGATGTACTCCAGCATAGACCAATGACAAGGCTCTTCTTCCTCGCCAACCAATCTCCTCCTCCTTATCTCCTCCCCTCTTATTCAAGCAAGAAATAACAATAATAATGTTGAATGGCTGAACCAGAATCAATGTTCGAATCCCACTTCTACTGCAGGCACAATATGAGGTCCACCATAGCCATGGTCACCCTTCCTCTTCCTCTACATACAGGCCGAGGCTATGGCGGACTACTAAGGCTTCAGCCTCCTGTCCAAAGGACAACCCAAAGCAGCTATGTTGCTGCCCCACTTTGAGGTCAACACCATGCAACTATGTCGCTGCCCACTCAACCGCCATGCCTGACTCTGTCCCGAGTTTCCTTGATGCGGCACTACCACACTGGGGCCTTCCTAATGCAGCGCCTAGCAAGGTGATGAAGATGGTGTCTACCATAGCCAAGTAAGTACCTCACCACTCTCCTCCTTGGTCCCTTTCTCCCTCGCCCTCCTACCGGTAGAGCTCCACCATAAAGGTGGAAGCTCTCGGCTTCCTCCTCCGAGTAGCGTTGTAGTACCCAACGCCACTTCAGCCAGCGCTCCAGCAGCCTGTCGCCAAACTTGCACACTGAAGAACGAGGCCGAGCTCTTGCCTCGGCCTCTTGATATAGCGGCCTGCTTGCCTCTTGGGCGGTGACTTCCAGGTCGCTCGACCTCCCAAGCAACCGGTACCTCCTCCCTTTCGGAAGGAAACATCATTGCAGACTCTGATATTGCCCGTACAGGCCCTAGACTCAGACTGGATGGATTGGTACCGGCCTAKACCTAGCCTACCGCTACTCGGCCTCTAAAAATGCCAACTTTGTCTTCTTCTGGTCGGCCTCGAGTACCCGACACATCTACTGCTACTGGGTGCGGTACCGGCCTGCCTGCTACTTGAGTGTTTTTCCGCTGCTCCAGGTGCCTCGGCCCCCTGCCCCCGCTACTTGAGTTTTCTCCCCTGCTGCAACCCTCAATGCCACTGCCACAGGTAAGTACCGGCCCTACGGGCCAGCCAAACAAGCAAGTACCCTTACGGGTCACACACACACTCATGCCGACAAGCACTCAGACAGGCACGCAAGTCAACAGGCGCGCACACATACAGACTTAGAAAACACAGCAGAATGCGGGAATCTTGGCAAGGCATCCATTCCATCGGCAGAACTTCAGATATCAACAGTGCTCTAAGTCTGTGTTATTGGGGGTCATTACAATATTTACTAAACCTATCCACAATGACAAAGATGTGTCTCATTCCACTCTTGCTGGTGAACAGTGTGTCCATGAAATCTATGGACAGGCTCTCACCGGGCCTTTTCGGAATAGGAAGGGGCTTAAGAAGCCCAAGAGGGGCCTGTGTACGTAGCTTGTCCCTCTGACATACTTGACAAGTCTCCAGTACAGCTTGGCATCTCTCATCGTCGTGGGCCACCAGAACAGCTGCAGCAAATTGGCCGCCGTCTTCTTATACCCAAAATGTCATGTGGCATCACAACACTCGCCTAAAAATAAACTACGCAAAGACTCACGGTTAGGCACACACAAACGTTTATTCCCAACCTTCTCAAGGAACAACAGGCCGTTGACCAACTCAAACTCAACAGAAGTTGTTTTGTCCTTCGTCTCGAGTCTGCGTATGATCTCAGCCATAAACGGGTCCTCGCGATAGGCTTCCACCAAAGAGCGAGTAACATCGTTCGCAAGCCCAAACTCAGTGATCAGCGCACCGGAGAAATCTGAACTACGCGACAGCGCATCAGCAACTTTGTTGTACTTTGAGATACTGGGGCTCGTAGTCATACTGCTCAATGATTTCAATCCGGCGTTTCAGCGCATCGAAGAGCACAGGCTGGGTTCTCATCCACTTCAGGGTCTGATGATCAGTCCCGACGTAGAAAAACTGCCCAAGGAGGTAATGCCTCCAATGGGTTAGCGCTTTATAGATCGCATAGAGCTCCTTCTCATAGGTGGACTTAGCCAACTTCTGAGAGGGCATCTTTTTGGGCATGTACTCAACAGGCCTCAACTTTGGCCCCTCCTACTGCGCGAGCACGGCTCCTATGCCATATTGGCTAGCATCCGTGGTGACTATAAACGGCTTGTCAGGATCAGGAAGTTTCAAGACTTCATAGTGTGTCAGAGCATGCTTAAGGTGTCTGAAAGCAGCCTCACACCTGTCTGTCCACTCCCATGGGGTGTCAAGGTGGGTCGGGTCCGTCAAAGGTGCGGCCACTATACTATAGTTCTTAACGAAGTTGCGGTAGTAGCCGATCATCCCCAAGAAGGACCTCATCTCAGTCACAGACTGAGGCCGCCACCAGTCACCAATGTTGGCCACCTTTGCATCATCGGGCTTCAATCCCTCTGCGGAAATCTCATGACCCAAGTACAAGATACGGGTGCGGCCAAACTCGCACTTCTCGCCGTTAATCTTGAACTTCTGCTGTCGAACGAGACTAAGGAGTTTATCCAAACAAGGGGATCCGCTGCGGCTTCGCCCGCAGCAAAAGTGGGAGGCAGAAGTGAGAGGTTCAGTTGTGGAGGAAGGAGGGAAAGATGGGGAATGCGAGAAATAATTCAATTTTGCGATGGACAAAGTGAGGAATGTGTCGAAGCAATCATCAGACAGGAATGAGCAGGTTCATCTGGTTTGTTATATCTGCGCAGATGTTCGGTTGATGGACGCACATCAGGATTGATAACAATTTTACGATTTTCTATCATATGGTCTGGAACTTCAGAGATCGTAATAAAATCTTGAACCCAACAGTTGCATCGACAAAGGAGATAATGCAGTTTTCGTAGGAGGGATTTTATTTGTTGTGCAGTGGTCAGCGGCATGTCTGGCGGCAAATTGAATCCATGGAGGCGGAGAATTGTTGCATTGTTTTGGTCAAGGGGGTCATATATGCAAATTTGAGCGAAAGATGGCTATTGGTTCTCCTGCGGCATGAGAGGTCCCAAGAACTGCCGCAGGTGTCCTTCAATTCCGAGCATTCCTTGCCAATGTCTGGGCGGCATTTGTGTTTCTTTAACAGTCTGAGACGCGAGGGCAAGTGCATTATTGAATTGTCGTGCTCGTGATCTAAGGAGTCGGCCATAGCGATCGTCACTTTCCCACAAACGAAGAATCCGGTCCGCAGGACTGGCCGGTCAGGGTATGTCCAGAGTGTTGGTTGAACTTTGCCTCGGAGACAGCATAGCGAAGTCCAAGTGCGTTCGTGAGGCCATTTTTTCGCTTTGCAGTATGTGCAGCATGTTCTGTCGCCGCAGCATGTTCTGTCGCCGCAGCATGTTCTGTCGCCGAGAGTCACGAACTGGATTAGACGTTGTTGAACAAAAAGTGTTGATGTGTAAAGGCGTGCGCTGTGGATTCGAGGCTGAATATTATCTGCATGTCTTTGTCTGTACTGACGCTGGCGTTCTCTGTGAATGTGACATGCTCTTTGTCCGGCGTGTTGTGAACTTTCAGCTAAGGCGGAGCAGATCAGACGAACGTGTGGGAATGTGAAGATATGAACATGGAAAGAACAAAGCAGAAGACACATGTCACCAACGACAAATGAAACCAACAGACGTTATTTGAGACAATTTAAAATAAATGGGAAAATTTGTCTAGCGCCCCTGTATTTTCCATTTATTTGTGTCACGCCCCTCCGACATGTGAAATACCCTGCCGCGCCCTTGGGCCTCTTCTGGCAGGCCCCCGTCAGTAGTGGCGCAACTTTCCATGACGCCCTCCCTCAACCGGCGGTCCCATTCCATTGGGCTATGTGCCATATGCCCCCGTAAGGAGCACCCATCTTCCTGTGATGCCCCTGCAGCAGTTTGGCGCTGGAAATTTGAATTCAATTTCGAGCAGCGTTCTTGTTGACGCGCCACCGCCATTTTTCTTGATGCGCTCGTGAAGGCCAACCTCCAGTCGTCTTCGTTTTCGCTGGTCGTCTACCATCGCAAGGTGAGTGTCCCCCCCTCTCTTCGTTTCCGCTCGTCGTCGACGCTTGTGTGTGTGTGTGCGTGTGTGTGTGTGACACACACACACACACACACACACACACACACACACACACACACACACACACACACAGAGAGGGCAGAGGACACTTGAATGTGTCACGGTGTGTGTGTGTGTGCGTGTGTGTGTGTGAGTTGAGGAGATTGGCGCGAGTCGTAGGGTGCGATGTGCTGGTGCAGAGGAGGCGGGTACCATAGTGCTCGTATTGAGAGAGAGAGGGAGAGAGAGAGAGAGAGAGAGAGAGAGAGAGAGAGAGAGAGAGAGAGAGAGAGAGAGAGAGAGAGAGATGCAGACGACCTATAGCGATGGAAAGGAAGAAAGCAAGGTAAGAGACATAGATCGGTGTGCTGGTGCAGTAGAGGCGGGTACCATAGTGCTCGCGGGTATAGTGAAAAGATCGATGGTACCGGTAGGGGCATATCAGAATTTTTCCCAACGACTATCCGGTAGGGGCATGACACAAATTTGCTGTGGGTACCCGTAGGGGCACTACGAAAACATATGAGGCCCAAACGACGCCAGGGGTTTATGAAACATTTCACTACTGGTCAAAGGGGCGCGGCAGGGTATTTCGCATGTCGGAGGGGTGCGACACAAATAAATGGAAAATACAAGGGGGCCAGACAAATTTTCCCAAAATAAATTCATGTCCCCAACAACAAATGAAACCAACAAATGTTATTTGAAAAAATTTAAAATAAATTCACACCTAAAAAAATCCAAGGGCCACTCAACTGAATGATGATATCTGAAGGTTGTCAGCGTTTTTTCAAAAAAAAAGAAGCTAACAGAATTGAGCCGGTTTGTGTGGACTCACCAAGGTCGGGTCAATGAGTTTAATGATGATATCTCAAAATTATCATCATAAAAAAAAAAAAAAAAAAAAAAAAAAGAACTGACCCGGTTCGTGTGGTTGAACGACACAGCGACGAACTGTTGAGGAGGCAATTCAATGATGATATCTCAAGGCTGTCGGTTTTTTTCTGCCAGAAAAAAAAAACAAAACAACCCTTTCCCTTTTTCGGTACCCCGTTTCCCATCCTTTCCCAGACTTGCCTTTGCATCCTTCCCTCGAATCGAACTTCCCCTGTCCCCTCCCCCCCACCTCCCCCGACTAGGCTCCTTTCCACTCCCGACTTCAGAACTCTTTTTCCATCCCTCCTCGGAGTCCAATTCCCCCCCCCCCCCCCCCCCCCCCCCCCCCCCCCCCCCCCCCCCCCCCCCCCCCCCATCCCCCCCCCTTCCCCCCCCCCCCCCCCTCCATCCCAACTCCCGACTCCCCTGAACGTATAATAATACAAATAATAAACATATTAAAAACAATATTCGAATTGAATAAAAGGATATTTTAATTAATTGAAACGGATTCCACCTTTGCAGTAGCCGATGTAGATCCCAGGGCTCGATCCCTAGTCCTTACCCTACCTGTGTACAGTATCTGTGTCGCCCCTAGGAGTTGAACTCACGACCTGTGTCTTTCCCCACGGCTGGTAGGTTGTCGTAGGTCTGTAGGTTATAGGGGTTTGATCTGCAGACCTGTCGGATAGGAGTCCTAGTGAGTTCTAGAAGTCGTAGTTGTAGCTCCTCCGAAGGGTCAAGGTCGTAGCTGCTACAGTCCTGAAGGGTCAAGGTCGTAGCTGCTACAGTACCGAAAGGCCAAGTCCACGGTCTTCCGGAAGGTCCGGAAGTGGCCTTTCGGGTACTGCCCACAGTACACAGAGGCAAGTGGGCAAGTGGCGAAGTCCACTAGTGCTGAGTCAGCGGTACCCAATCCCAGTCAGTCTCAGTCCAGTCAAGCAAGTACCGTGTGGGACTGTGTGCACCAAAGTCATGGGAAAGGGGCAGACCAACGAGCTACATCAATATAAATCAAGAGGCAGCACCCAACCATTCATTCATTCCTGCGTAAGACATGCGGAAGCGCTGCCACACCGACTTGTGCGAGGTGGTCTGCAGTATGCCCGAAGTCGAAGTGGGCGAGAAGGAGAGCTTAGCCGTAGCGGTAGAGGTAGTAGCGGCCATAGCCGCCATAGCGGATAGAAGAGTGTAGCGTGTGTGCGTACGTGTGTGTGTGCGTGTGTGTACAGTGTGACGCGTGTAGGATATCCAAGGTGATCCTAAGCTGAGGGTGTGTGCACAATTGAGTGGGGCGCAGTGACGAACAGGAAGTTGTACAGGCGCTGATTCGCCATAGCCATCTGAAGCGAACTTGTATCTGAACTGTGTTCTTGGTTTCCATATCTCCGAGTTTTGAGTAGGCAC
>BFEA01000007.1:4831886-4844311 GCA_003427395.1 Chara braunii | reverse complement strand
ACTCGACTGTCCCGAAGGACACGAACCCTCCCAAGGACCGGTACTGACCGGCGGGCTGCTCGGTGTGGCACGGTAGGCCCAAAATCCGAGTTGTGGGCTGCACAACAGGCCGTCTAATTCTTGAGAGGACCTGCTGATCGCGTCGTCCTGTCTGCGACGTTAAAGAATTCCTGAGGAGTTACGGGGGATCTCCTTAAATGCCTCCTGATCAGCAACAAGTCCTGTAGTGACAGCCATAGTTTAGGTCGAGGCTAGTGACCCTAGTTGACAGGATCCTGTCCGAATTTTGTGGTCCATAGATTGAGTCAGTATGTCGTGTCAGTCAGGGGGTAGAGTCTAAGTGGTGAGGAGTGGAACCGTTGTCCGGTTGTGCACCCGACACCATGGTTGAAACACGTACCAGTAAGAGTACTGCCTCACAGTCAGAAGCCAAACAGGCACGAATCGCCGCCATCCTGAGAGAGAGAAAGGAGGAGGAGCTCCTCAAACAGGCGAAGTTGAAGGCGATAGCTGAGGAGCAGGCGGCGAAGAAGAAGAAATTGGAAGAGGAGATGCTAAAATTACAACAGGAGTAGGAAGAGAAAAAGAGGGCTGCCGAAGCAGCAGCAGCAGTAGAGGAAGAGGTAGAAGAAGAACCCCTTGAAACGAGGCGTAAGGAAGAAAGAGGAGAAAGCAGTGGCACGAAAGCAGAAGATCAATGGACGGAGAAGAAGATCAGTGAATGGGTGGCTAATTTATCACTTGGGGAAGATGAAGAGGCAATGTTGTACGTGCCTCAGGAGGAGAAAGAAGCGATAGCCAAACAGTTGGAAGCTATGGAACCCCTGGATCGCCAGACTCTCGAGGATGAAAAAAGATTGGAGTGGAAATTGTGTCTGGCAAGGGAGAAGGAAAGGAGGAGGGAGGAGGCCAACCGGATGGCCAAGGAAGTCGAGAAGGTTAAGTTGTGTAGGCAGGAGGTGCAAGCGCAACAGGAAACCTCGGCCAAATTAGACAAGATTCTAAGTTGTCTTGAGATTTTGAGTCAGGCCTGCCTTGAACAACATCAGGCCAATAAGGGTCAAGAATTTGCGCGCAACGTGGCGACCCACGTCGAGACCGAAGTGAAGAGGTTAAAGGAAGGCGCAAACAAGTTCTATGCAGGCGCCATTGAAGGCGCCAAAGTAGTGGCCACAGCAGAGGCTGAAGCGCGTCCCCGCAAAGAGCCTGTAAAGCTCAAGTTTCCAAATGCATATGGCAAGAAAGCTGAAGAAAATTTCGATAACTGGGTGGCTAGCGTTAATAGCTACGTGCATTTACAACACATTGCACCTGAGGAGCAGGTCCTGGTAGCCTTCCACGCTTTAAAGGATGATGCGGCTAGCTTCGCTAGGTCCCTAGCGCTCGCAGCCAGTTGTGAGAACAACATGGTTGCTTATTCTAAAATCACCACCCTCCCCCACTTCTTCAAGCTCCTCCGAGAGCGATTCGCTGATCTAAGGCGTGGTGTTAAGGACTCAGACAAACTCCAGACCATCCACTCACGACAGTGGAGGAGTGCGCGAGCACTCAAAGCCGTTATGGACGACTTGGTAGCAGTCCCAGACCACGGGGTCATTGAGGCCCAGTTGGTCCAATTGTTTTATCGTGCCATGCCAGAGCCCTTACAAGGGCACTTCTTTGACAAGAGTCAACAGCCCGCCATGACGTACGATGCTTTAAGCAGAGAGGTGGTGCTGTATGAGGCGAAGTCCATGTCAGTGCCCACTTTCTGGCACAAGGACTTAGACAAAGGTAAAAAGTGGAAGGGTCGTACCATCTCGGGTCAGGTCAAGGCCAAGGACCATTTGATCCTTACTTTAGATGAAGGCGGTACTGATGAAGTCCCCTACAGTCAGATTGAGTAGGGGCTAGAGGAGGAGGACAACGGCATAGGCCAGGGGAGGACCTATGCTGCTGTCGCGGAGGTGGAGGATCACCTCAGAAGGAAGGAGGTTGGCACCCAAGTTGGCCACAAGGCTGGCCTTGGGAAGATCTAGGCCTGGACCAGCGAGTATGGCGACAATGTATGGACCACGGTCAATGCATATATTGTTGTGACTCGGCCCATATCATTAAATATTGTCCTAACTACAAAGAGGCCCGATGGGCTGCCCAAGAGTCAAAAGGCAGTCGCTGTAGGGGTTGCAACTGCCCCTACTACAAGGCCATGTGGGGAAGCGAACGCGCGCGAACAGGAAACTCCCACACCACATGCGCCTTCCGCAGAGGTTGCAAGTCAGTGCCTAGTTAGCTGTCCAGAGACTGCTTGTGTTAGCGTCTCTCTAGGCACTTCTCTCACAGGCGTGGCACAAGAGTTGAAGGAGAGGATGCCTGCCTGGGCCAAAATGAAGAAGGATAGTAAGGGACAGCTAGTCTTAGTTGATGTAGAGGTGTTTAGAAGTAGAGTAGGAGCCCTTGTAGATTCAGGGGCTACTCACAATTATGTTAGCCGCAGAGCGCTGAAGAAGCTAAGGCTACGGTTGAAAGTCCAAAAATTGGAAGACCCCATAGTTAGTGTCCTCGCAGACAACCGCACTATGAGTGTTGAGGACTACGTAAAGGGAGTCCAAGCGTTTTTCCGCCTAGAGAAAGATGGGAAGGTGGAGAGAGTTCTCCATTCCCCGACTCTCCTCGTACAAGATGACCTTCCTTTTGACATAGTCCTAGGAATGGACTGGGGAGAGGCAGTAGGGGCCACACTCCACTTGAGAGAGCATGAGTGTAGGCTCCCTAGTCCGTCAGGTGAGGTTAAGACGGCCCGCCTGTTTCACGTGTCAGGAGTAGACAACCCCTTGGCACATTGTTGTCTCAGTGCTCCCATGTTCGCGCGATTAGTAAGAAAGGAGAAAGGAGCAGTTAGAGGAACAGGTCTTCATAGCTTATGTAAGGCCTATCATTGAGCCTAAGGAGGACACACCCATAGATCCAACCACTGCCAAGATGCTGGAAGAGTTTAAGGATTTAGCAGAGCCGCCGACAGGAGTAGTGTCGCGGCCGATCCCGCATCGTATAGAGATAGAGCCTGGCAGTAGGACTTCTAAGGGAGCAGTCTACAGGATGTCCCCAAGGGAGTTCAAGGAGTTGCGTAAGCAGCTGGACGAGCTCCTCGAAAAGGGCTGGATTAGGCCCAGTTCATCTCCTTTTGGAGCACCAGTCTTGTTTGTCCCCAAAAAGGGAGGAGAGTTACGGATGTGTATATCACAGTAAAGAACGTTGAGCCACTGCCCAGGATAAACGATCTCCTAGATCGAGTGCAGGGCTGCAGATATTTTTCGAAGATCGATCTGAAGTCCAAGTATCATCAGATAGACGTCCATCCCGATGACCAGTACAAGACTGCGTTCCGGACTAGGTATGGGCACTATGAGTTCATAGTGATGTCCTTTAGACTAACCAATGCGCCTGCTACGTTCCAGCGCTATATGAACGATTTGTTTAGGCCATGGTTAGACAAATTTGTTGTAGTTTATTTAGATGATATATTAGTATTCAGTAGGACCCTCCAAGAGCATCAGGGTCATTTGAGGCAGGTCTTGGAGAAGCTGAGAGAGGCTAAGATTAATGCAAAGAACTGCGAGTAGGCCAAGACACAAGTCTTGTACTTGGGCCATGTGTTAGACGGAGATGGCATTAAGCCTGAGGACGGCAAGATAGCGGCGATTAGAGATTGGCCGACGCCCCGCACGTTGACTGAGTTGCAGTCCTTCCTAGGCCTAGCTAGCTACCGTAGGAAGTTCGTGAGGAACTTCTCGACTATCGCCGCTCCCCTTCGCAGGTTGCTCAAGAAAGAGGTAATCTGGCAGTAGGATAAAGACTGTACGTCTGCGCTAAAGAAATTAAAGCGCACGTTAATAGAGTATCCTGTCCTCAAAGTAGCAGATCCGTCCTTGCCATGTGTCGTCACCACGGACGTGAGTTAGTATGGTTTAGGCGTCGTGTTACAGCAAGACGACGACAATGGCTACAGACCCGTAGAGTTCATGTCAGCGAGGATGCCCTCGGAAAAGGTAGCTACCTCGACCTACGAGAGAGAAGTCTATGCTCTCAGGCAGGCCTTAGAGCACTGGAAGCATTACCTGCTTGGGAGGCACTTCAAGGTGTATTCAGACCACGAGACTCTTAGGTAGTTGAAGACACAAGCCAAAATGACACCTAAGTTGACTAGGTGGGCCACTAGGATATATTAGTATGACTTTGAGCTCAAACCGGTCAAGGGCAAGTACAACGTGGTTGCAGATGCTCTAAGCAGGAGATCGAACTACTTTGGAGCTATAGTCCACTATCTGGATGTAGGGACAGACCTGCAAGAGAAAGTAAGACAAGCATATGCGCAGGACCCTATCTATAGCGACCTCCTCAAGAGAGTCAAGGAGGGTCCAGAGACAGAACCACACTATCACACGACATAAGGATTGTTGTTCGAGAAGACTGACGTAGTAGACCCTCTGTGTATTCCCAACAGTGAGAAGATCCGCAGTTTGATCTTAGGGGAATGCCACAATACAGAGGGACATTTCGGTTGGCAAAAGACTCTTGCTAACCTGATGCATGCGTACACATGGCCTGGAATGAAAGCTGACTGCATAGAATATGTTCGCAGTTGCAAGGTCTGCTAAAGAAATAAGACCACTACACGTGCCCCTCTAGGTCTTCTCAGACCCTTGCCTATTCCTGATCAGCCAGGAGATTCAGTGTCCAGTGAGTTTATGGACGCTGGCGTCAAGAGTAGGCATGTCAAGAGCCAAGTCATGGTCATAGTTGATAGATTCAATAAGTATGCAGTTTTTGTTCCATTACCCGCCGAAGCTCGTAATGAGCTAGTCATTCAAAAGTTTTTTTTATTTTTGGGTTAGCGAACATGGAGTCCCATTGTCTATCGTTAGTGATAGAGATACCCGTTTTACGAGTCAGAACTGGCAGGAACTGATGAAAGTTTATCGGTTAAAGTTGCTGATGTCATCTGGCAATCATCCAGAAACTAGCGATCAGACTGAACAGATAAACAAGATCCTGCAACAAGTTTTGCGCATGTACATTAGACCAGATCAAGTCAATTGGGACGAGATGTTGCCCAAGGTAGCCAGTGCGTATAACAAAAGTGTGCACTTGGCCACTTGTCGCACTCCCAACGAGTTACACAAGTCCTTTAAACCGTGCAGACCATTTGAGTGACTTAACCGGGACCAGATTCACAGGCTACCGCCCGGTACCAGGGAGTTTGCGATACATCACGAAAAATAGCTAGCTACAGTTGTCGAGAACCTCAGGAAGGCCCAACATAGAATGATAGACCAAGCCAACAAGCACCGCCGCCCATCGCAGTTCCAAGTAGGCGACTTAGTCTGGGTAAAGTCCAGAGGGTTTTCTCCTCAGGAGTATCTCGCAGAAGTTACTGCCAGCATATAGGGGACCATGGCCAGTTCTAGAAGTCAAAGGCGGAGAGGATGGGCCGTCCTACACCGTAGAGATCCCAACACACCTCCACACCTACCCCGTATTTCATGCGTCAAAACTGTTGTCGTGTGTCACAAGCCAACAGTTTCCCTCAAGAAGATCAATGATCCCTTCGGATATGGATGGGAGATATGACATTGAGGGCATTGTAGGTGAGGATGTATTCAAGACAGGAGGCAAAGGTCGTCCACAGAAACAGTACAAGGTCCAATTCGCATATCAAGTACCGGAAGACGACCACTGGTTTACACGAACTAATTTCTAGAAACAGCTCCCGACGTAGTTAGGGCCTATGAGAGAGATAAGAAAGGCAAAGGTCCAGCCTTGAACTGAGATATTCTCGAAGGACCTCGAACTTAGGCCGGAGGGAGTGAAACAGATTCCACCTTTGCAATAGCCGATGCAGATCCCAGGGCTCGATCCCTAGTCCTTACCCTACCTGTGTACAATATCTGTGTCGACCCCAGGAGTTAAACCCACGACATGTGTTTTTTCCCCAGTTGGTAGGTTGTCGTAGGTCTGTAGGTTATAGGGGTTCGATCTGTAGACCTGTCGGATAGGAGTCCTAGTGAGTTCTAGAAGTCGTAGCTGTAGCTCATCCGAAAGGTCAAGGTCATAGCTGCTACAATCCTGAAGGGTCAAGGTCGTAGCTGCTACAGTACCGAAAGGCCAAGTCCACGGTCTTCCGGAAGGTCCGGAAGTGACCTTTCGGGTACTGCCCACATTAGACCGAGGCAAGTGTCCACTAATGCTGAGTCAGCGACACCCAGTCCCAGTCCAGTCAAGCAAGTACCGTGTGGGACTGTGTGCACCAGGGGCATGGGAAAGGGGCCTCTCTGTATCCTCCATCCCATCCTTTCGTCCCGACTCCGCTCTTGCGATCCCGACCCTCCTCTCCCTATCCTCCATCCCATCCCTCCATCCCGACTTCGCTTTTGCGATCCCGACCCCCCATCGAACATCCCCCCCCCTCCCTCCCTGAATCGCGTCCCAACTTCGCTCTTGCGATGTCGCGCTTTTTTTCTTTTCACAAAAAAAGAAGAAAAAAGATGATCGAGACTATCCCTCCATCCCGACTTTGCTCTTGCGATCCCGACCCCCCCGCGGATCCCTGTATCGATTCCCACTCCTCTCTGTACCCTCCATCCCATCCTTCCGTCCCGACTCCTCTCTTGCGATCCCGACCCTCCTCTCCCTATCTTCCATCGCGTCCCTTCATCCCGACTTTGCTTTTGCGATCCCGACCCCCTGTCGAACCTCCCCCCCTCCCCCTCCCTGAATCACGTCCCAACTTCGCTCTTGCGATCCCGATCCCCCGCATCCCCGTCTCGATCCCCAACTCCTCTCCCTATCCTCATCCCGACCGCTCCCCTCCCCCATCAAACCTCTCCCTCCCATCCTCCTCCCCGGATCGCGTCCCGACTTCGCTCTTACGATCTCGATCCCCTTCGCGCATAGTCCGACCGCTTGGGCATAGTCGGGCCACTTGGGCATAGTCGGGCCAGTTGGCCATAGTCGGGCGATTTGGGCATAGTCAGACCACTTGGGCATAGTCGGCTTGTAAGTTGCCACTTAGGCGGCGGGTTTTGTTATCTTTTGCGCGATCGAACAGTCGGCCACTCAGGCATAGTCGAGCCACTTGGGCATAGTCGTGACAGGTTGTCTTTTGCGCGATCGTCGAAAAGTTCCCCGCCTCCTCCGCCGACTCCCCCCCCCCCCCCCCCCTCCTCTCCCCGATTCGCGTCCCGACTTCGCTCTCGCGATCCCGCCTCCCTCCCTCCCCGAATCGTGACTCCCATCCCCGTCTCGATCCCCACTCCTCTCCCTATCCTCCATCTCATCCCTCCATCCCAAAGAACCGATTCCTCCATCCCAACTTCGCTTTTGCAATCTTGACTCCCCCCCTCTCCCCCACCGAACCTCCCCCTCCCCCCATTCCCAATTCCACTCCCCCCTCCGAACCTCCCCCTCCTCCCCCAATCTCGACTCCCGTCCACGTCTCGATCCCCACTACTCTCCCCATCCTCGGCCCCTATCCCGACTCCATCCGTTTTTCTTTTCCCCCCCCGATCCCGATTCCCCTTCCCCTACATCCCGAAAAACGAAACCGAGAAACAAAGAAAAAACGTAACAAAACAAAACAAAACAAAAAAAGAACACAAACTTACCTTGATCCGTCATTCTTGTCGGACGCTGGTGTGGGCGAACCACCACTTCTTCTCCTCGTTTCCTCTACGGCCATCCTTCGTCGCCTCGCTCACACTTGGCTCGAACGATGCACTCACTCTCTCTCCCCCCCTCCTTCGAATCCTTACCAACTGCCTTCTTCGATACCACGCCCTCTCTCTCTACCTCCCTCCCTCTCTCTCTCTCTCTCTCTTTCTTCCCGACCACCTGAAGGCCGAACGATGCTCTCTCTCTCTCTCTCTCTCTCTCTCTCTCTCTCTCTCTCTCTCTCTCTCTCTCTCTCCCTCTGTCTCTCTCTCTCTCTCCCTCTCTCCCTCTCTCTGTCCGCTATGCAAACTGGCTAACTGGCCGACGCACACGGATACCCCTCTCGCGCTGGGATCTTCGGCGCGCACAAACTGGCCGACGTGTGAGGGATCTCGAATGCGGGAGATGCAAACTGGTCCTAGACCTGCTGTACGCTTAGATCCAAACTGGCCGGCGACATGCGGGAGATCTCGAATCTTCGGAACTGGCCGACGCGCACGAGCGACCGTCGCTAGATTGTTCTAACGCCCCCGAAGCCCCCCCCCAAAAAAACGTGGTGCATCTTCTCAGTTCCCGACGTGAGATTCACTCTCGCGTGTTGCCGAGCGACGAAACGAAACTTTTTGCGATCCAAGTTAAAGCCCCCCCCCCCCAAAAAAAAAAAAGCGGTGCATCTTCCCACTTCCCGGCGCGACCGACGCAACAAAACTTTCTGCGATTCGGCAAGTTCCCCGTGGGCCCGCCCCTTGGCCTGACGGCTTTCCCAACACTGGAAAGTGGGTCTTGCGTGAGTGGGTCTGCGTGGGAGCGTAACGCAAGACCCGTTGTACGCTTTAAGAGTATTAAGGATGACCAACGTGCTCCTCGGCAGTCCTGATGAAGATAAGTATGTCATCGAGGTATACGATGACAAGCTTGTCCAGGTAATTATGAAAGATCCGGTTCATTGAGTGCTGAAAGGTGCCAGGAGCATTGCAAAGGCCGAAAGGCATCACCACAAACTTGTACAGACCGTACCTCGTCTAAAAAGCAGTTTTGTGTTGATCCTCAGGCCGTATTGCAATCTGATGGTACCCGAACTTCAGATCTATCTTACTGAAGTATCGACACCCTTGCACTCGGTCCAACAAGTCATAGATGCGCGGTAGGGCCTCTCGGTTCTTGACAGTGATGGCATTGAGGCCCCTATAGTCAATGCACATCCTCAAATGTCCCCCCTTCTTTGGTACAAATAGGACTGGAGATCCATAAGGGGAGACACTCGGCCAGATCCAACCCTTCTGTACGAGTTCCTTGACTTGCCGGTGGAGGTTATCAAGCGTGCCTGGAGACATCCGATAGATTCTACCCTTCGGGATGCTAGACCCTGGGATAATCTCTATCGCGTGGACGACCTCCCTCTCAACAACCCCTTTCGGATCTTTGAATAGATCAGGGTATCTAGTGACCACTCCCTCTATCTCCGACGACATTATCACCGGCTCGCCTACTGCAGAGACAAACTAGATACATACCCTCGTCCGGATTTTTTTGCTTATAATAGTTGTAGAACGCAACCACACACATGCATCCGTAGGACTCGATCAAGATTTTGCTTATAATAGTTGTAGAACGCAACCGCACACATGCATCTGTAGGACTCGATCAGATCACTAGCCTCAAACTTACGTAATTTGGTGGTCCCCCACCTGGCAAAGTGTGCTTGACCACTTTTCGGTCCCAGTCAAATTGGGGTTGTGCAATCAAAAGATAGTACATACCCAATAGAATGCCCATTGGGAGATCATCGCTAACTAGGAACGAGATGCGATGTCTCCATTCCCCTCCCGCGTACGGGAAACGACACTTGATGTCTCTGAGGTAGTCATTGACTACCATGCGCTGTTTGTTGGCAAAGGTCGACTCCGCAGGTCGACTCAGGCGCTACACTTGCCCCGGTAAGCACAACCTCTCAACGCACGCATGTCTGATAAAATTTCGCGTCGAGCAAGTGTCATAATAGGCCCCGGCCTTGCGGCCGCCGATGTCTACCTCGCCGACGAACATCTCACTCTTAGGGGCTTTAGCCAATGCCGTCCAAGAAGCTAGCGGGTCTGATTTAGACCACTCCTCCTCTATCTCCTCTAAGGACTCGAATACATTCATCGAACAAAGGCTCGATGGGTCTGACGACAACGGAGTCAGTAGCTTGGGCCATCTCTCGAGATGGTGAGGGTGTTTCCACCACCTCGACCCTAGCAGGAACAACTACTATTCCCGGAGCAGTGCCAGAACTGCTGGCCACATTGCTACCTACGGGAGCGAAGGATCCCATCGTCTGCCCCATCGTAGGCGGAATCTTCTCGGACACCTTCTTATTGCGACACTTGAATTGGTTGTGGCCATATTGACCGCAACGAATACAGGCCTGCCAGGTGTACTGGTCTCTCCACACGTCCTTTGTTAGACCCGCTTTCTCCCATGGAGGAGCATTGGGGTCCACTTGACTCCTAGACCGGGAGCCTCAGCAACGTCTAACGGTCACCTTACCTTTTTGTACTGAGGCAGCGACTACCCCACCCCCTGAAGCCTCTACGCTGCCTGCCTCTGAACCCACTCCCACCTGGAAGTCGTCTTCCAACTCAATGGTAGAACGTTCGTTGTTGACGAACATAATGCGACTCTTCGCCTTCCAATTGGGAGGCAGTGACTTCTTCCTTCCGTCCGTCATGGGTGCTTGTCCATGCCCTATCTTTGCTTCTAAGTCTAGGACCTTCTTGCTGAACGAGGGAAAGTTGTGCATGTTGATGTTGGCCTCACCTGCCAACTGATTCCTGAGAGGCAAAGGAAAGCATCTCAGGTAGGAGGTGAGTAGAACCTGGGGGTCGTAGCGCACTCCAGGAACACAGTTCAGGCGCTCTACTGCGTCCGTGGCCTCCCTTACTGACTTGGAACTGCCTGTTGTTCAGAGTCAGGATCGCGTCAGTGGCCTTTTGAGCCTCCTGAGGATCATGCCACCTATCCTCCACTAGCTTGAGGAAGTCATCCAGTTTCTGGTTAACTGCCCAAGTGCGAAAGTCATGATCATATCCTTGAAGTTGCATCTTGTTGCACTCCCCTCTAAATACGAGGCAGCCACAAGCACTTCCTCGTGTGACAAGGTCAATTTACACTTCACATAGACTGGCACTGACCTCAACCAAGTGTCGAGGTCTTTGCCCCTCTTGTCCCCTGAAAAGGGTTTAGGTGAGGCGATGGCCGTCTTTGGAACCCATTGTCCTTGTACCTGTCCCACTTCCAGCTGTAGACCTTGGGGAACAGACTGCTGCACTAGCGGCTGTTGGGGTTGTGTACCCTGCGGCTGTGCAGGCTGCGAGACAACCGGACCTACTGAGAACCCTCCTGTTACCCACTTCCCAGTTACGACAACCTGCGACGCAGGTAAGGAATACACTGACTGTACAAGAACCTGCACACTAGGACCTGCTGAGAACCCTCCTGTTAGCAGCATACCTAGGGAAGCGGCTTGGACCGATGCCGGAGAGACATATGGGGATACCCCAGCCACCGATGGGACAAAAGGAGGAGGTTGTACAACGGGCCAAGCACCAAGCCCAAACGGCGATGGAGCTGCATGCGCTCGCCCAACCAATACAACCAGACTCTGTTGGATATCCTATAAGAGACTCGTCTGGTGCTCCTGCATTTCTACTACATCTAGCAGGACTGCACGCAAAGTCCTTACATCATCATCCATGCATGTCAGATCCATCCCCTCTAACTCACTAATATCCGCTTGTCTCCGTTGTTACCTGGCTCTTCTTCTAATCATCTTCTCTTTCTCTGCCTTTCTCTCTCCTAAAGCCTTCTGTAGCTGTGCCTCTTGGGGTGCTGCCCGCTGTATGGCGACCTCTTCAGGGGTCAACACTATTGGTCGGCTTGCCATAATGCCAGTGGACTGACTCAATGTATGCGCAATCGTTGACCCTACGGTCCTTGAACTGCTGGCCTAAGAACTCTGCTGCGCAGCAATTGCCATGGCTGTTGAAACAGTGGCTTCGCTTGCAAACGCCCTGCTAGCTTCTGCTGCCCTAGCTCTCCGTTGTTGCTGCTGCCTCTCCCTAAGTCTGCCGAACAGTAACCTGTCACCCTCTGGTCCTAAGGCCAAGTGGGCTATCGGGCGTCTAGCCGATCGCATGATCCTGTCGTCCTCCCTAGTGGTATCCCTGTCGCTCATAAGCTACAAAACTATACACGATCTGCACTAGGTCACTCTCAGATGCTTGCCGCAAGGTGGTGCACAAACCGATTTAAAACAATTAAATAATTAATCGGTGGCTAAGTCAGAGTATATACATTTGGGTCCAACACGTAAGTTCAGGTTCCTACAAACGAAACTACTTTAACTTTGACTAGTTCGCAAACGGAAAGCACAATGGACAGAAAACAGTTCTCACTATGTTGTCTGTCAGATGTTAATGGTTGTACATCTAACTAGTCAAAATAAAAATAGAATCATTTGTTGGGTTTTTTTGCATAATGGAATCTTGCCCAAACTTATCACTCAGAATCTACCCCTCCCTCAGTTCTTCCAGAATGTCTCTTGTTGTCAACGTCCCTGAGCAATCCGGAACAGTGTGCGCGTCTAAAGGTGTGCACACAGCCCACCCCTGTGCCCCAAGTCCTGCTGAGCTGGCCAGCCCTACACCATATTTATCCTCGCGTGCAGCGAGCCTTACACCGACCGATTGGCTGAT
>BFEA01000007.1:4808099-4821249 GCA_003427395.1 Chara braunii | reverse complement strand
CTCTCTCTCTCTCTCTCTCTCTCTCTCTCTCTCTCGCTCGTTTCGAGAAACGAAACGGGAATGGATCTTCCCGCGATAGGGGGAAGTTGCATTCCCGTTTCGTTTTTCAAAACGAGACTCTCTCTCTCTCTCTCTCTCTCTCTCTCTCTCGCTCTCTCTCTCGCTCTCCCGTTTCGAAAAACGAAACGGGAATGCATCTTCCCGCTAGCGCCGGGAAGATGCATTCCCATTTCGTTTTCGAAACAAGAGAGAGAGAGGGGCGCGACCTGCACAGAGGGTCGCGACGAACTCGCCGCCCCTCTCTCTCTCTCTCTCTCTCTCTCTCGCTCGTTTCGAGAAACGAAACGGGAATGGATCTTCCCACGATAGGGGGAAGATGCATTCCCATTTCGTTATTCGAAACGAGTCTCTCTCTCTCTCTCTCTCTCTCTCTCTCTCTCTCTCTCTCGTTTCGAAAAACGAAACGGGAATGCATCTTCCCACTATCCCCCGGAAGATGCATTCTCGTTTCGTTTTTCGAAATGAGAGAAGAGAGAGAGAGAGAGGGAGGGAGGGGCGGCGACCTGCACGGAGGGTCGCGCCCAACTCGCTCTCTCTCTCTCTCTCTCTCTCTCTCTCTCTCTCTCTCTCTCCTACATGACTTTCCTTCTGTGTATTTCATTTTTTTTCGTTTGTGTATTTCATTTTTTTTTCCTTCTTTCTTTTTTTGTTTATCTGTAGTAGTGTCGTCCCTACAGAACCGGGGCCCGACCTTCGCACTACGACCGGGCCTTCCCTTGGCCGACCCCCCTAAGGCTGCGGCGCGTATACGAGAAGGCCCGCGGCCGATAGCTGAGCGATGTACTGGTGGTTTAAGGCCCGCGCTCACTTGAGCGTACTTGCATAAATGCATACAAGCTAGTATGGTCTCTCGCGAGCACTTGTAAGTCTGTATTATCATCAGCTTATACAACTATTTGACTACCTGTGATCTCATACTGTCATGAACTCACAAGACTGCTCTGGTACCAACGAGCTCACAGACCTCACCTGATCGCACGATTATCTGTGAGCTAGGAAGGCTCACATGATCATTTGCTCATACGACCGCACGGGTATCTGTGAACTTACATGGTAGTTCCTGAAGACTCAGGGCTTGCTATTAAACTCAAACTTTTTCGTTCTACCAGACCGGGGCAGTTAGAGCTCGGCAACATCATTCAACACATCACTCGCTCAATTCATAAACAAGAGCCATCACACGAGTACAGTTGGAGCAGGGGTCTCAAGCTGGAGAGAGATGGAAGTGCTTTTAGGTGGAGTTGTTTGAAACCTTATCTTGTACGAGTCTCGATTAATGATCAAACTTTCCCTAGGCCTCATTACCCTCGTTCGAGTCAGCCATCACGTCTGCTTCCCCAACTTCTCACTTTAGTACCCAACCTTGTCCTTTCCCGATCATCCTTTTCCTTATATTTGCAGGAGTGATTGGTAACTTGATCTCTTGAAACACCAACTCAACGACAAACA
Organism: Chara braunii; assembly: GCA_003427395.1. Classification (NCBI taxonomy): domain Eukaryota; kingdom Viridiplantae; phylum Streptophyta; class Charophyceae; order Charales; family Characeae; genus Chara; species Chara braunii. The sequence goes on along the minus strand of BFEA01000007.1, from coordinate 4,819,740 downwards.
GATCGTGATCGATTATGGTTCCATGAAACGACACGACAAATGTGACCTCTAGATCAACTGCAGAAGTAACGTCAAGCGAGGAAGCATTGGCTGATGGAGATTGATCATGCTGAACCGATGGCAAAGATTAGCCGAATCATATGTAAGTTTAACATAAGAGTCCTCGACTCAGTCCCAACGAGTCCTTCACTATGATGCCCCACTAGTTTGCCATTAATACAAGGAAGCGGGTATTATGCTACAGCATGCTCGACGTAGGCAATGCAGAAAGTATAAGCGCCCTACAAGGACGCACTTAATGGAGACGGCAACTACAGAAGAGACCAGCACCTGCTATGTTGAGCCCGGTAACAATGTGAGGAATGAAGTGCACATCAGGGTTAGTCCACGGAGAGCAAGAGACGCTTAATACCCATACGCTCTTCCGAGGCAACACATATGGCGTGAGCTCTGATAGTCAAAGGGTCCTGAATCGCGCCAACAAAAACTCTCGTCTTAGTTCGTACATTTGTAGTCCCCTCCGACTTCTCTTGTCTGTCAGCGTCATGCGTGATTTACAAGTTCGTGTTGAACTCTATTGCACATCTCCTTTCATGTCCTTGCCCCCATTCCACGTTCTTAGCTCCTTATCTCGCAAGGTTGCCAGTTTGTTATCCTACGTACCACCAGGACTTTGAGAGGAAGAATGGATGATGTCAACAGAAAACCCCTTTTTCCACTTTGCAGTAGCTTGCCTCTCCCCCGCGCGTCTCTTCACTCCTCCTTTTCTCGCCTTTCACCTTCGCAGGAAAATCTCATCTCCATTCGTATGAAGCCCTTCACAGTGTTCACCCAAGGGGACCACCTTCTTGTTAGTCTCAAAGTGGCAGTAGGACATGACGCAAATTGCCCATTCAAACAACCACTACAAATACCATGCCCAGCTATCTGAATGGCCTCCTTACTAGTATCCAATTAAAGCACATCTGACGAAGTGAACCAGCGCCGAGATGCAGATGCTGACTACTTATATAGCGGGTTCTTAGAACATGCCCCACCTGTTACTTATGCTCCCGCTTATCACCACTACAGGCGAGCAAGAAAAGTCATACAGACCAGATAGTTGATCACGACAACGGATAGGACAATACTCGCCTCCACCTCTCTCTGGTCTGACTTCCTCTTAACTCTACTCACGGGGGCCACTCGCGTCACTAGTACTTCCCTCTCCTTCTTTCTTGATCGTGACTGTTCAGCATCTCCGATCACATTTTCCGCGAACTCTTTCGCTTATTCGTTGAAGACTAAAGTAACGTCCCGCTGGTCCCATACTAATTAGCCTTGGCACGCCCACACGGAGCCTCCCGTTTGGAGAAGAGAACCTCGTGTCAACTGACAATTCCGCAAGAAGACCCCTCGACTCGCTGCATTCATCAAGTAAGTGACATCAACAAAAAAAAACGATGGAGAAGAGATCGTTTCCTCCTCCGTGTCCGACTTTTCCCGCGCGCCCTAGTTTTTTTTTTTTTTTTTTTTTTTTTTCTCGTTCTCAATTGCCTCTGTCTTCCCTTGCAACCGCGACCAAACCCAAGTCCACCCCTTCCTGGTGTCGCGGTCGAGTGGTCCCGTTCTCACTCCTGCTGCTGACGCGAACTGACCTTCGAGCCATCCACAACCGACTCAGCTGGCGGGTGCTCTCCCCTCCATTGTTCCAGTCCATGCCAGGACTGGGTCAGGTCTTCGCTGGCTTCGGACTCAGCCTCTGAGTCCGGATCCAACTCTTGCTGTTATCTTTCTGTCGTACTCTTGGAGCTCTCCTCTTCGTGGTAAGTGACAGTAACTTTCAGGGCTGCAGTCACCCCATCTTTCCTGCACCTTTGCTCGGCTCTGTTGCGAGCCTGAGTGACTACCCCCTGCACTTTTCCATCCTCCCTCATCTCCTATTCTTTCCCTCCGTAAACATTAATTTTTAGCTTAGCCACCCCATCACTTTTCCTGTAGCTCAAGCAAGCATCCACTGTAGCCCCCTCTTCGCGCATAGGCTCCCAACTCCAGTAAAAGCTCAGGTACCCTGGCCTATAGCCGAAAAGACCGTTGCTACGCGCCATAGTTGAGCCCTCTTTCGGTGCTAGGCTACCAAGCTCGAGAATAGCCAGAATTGAACACCCGGGACACACACACGAACGAACCCACGCGCTTACTTTGTTGCTCGGTCCTCCCTCTTCAACTCACCCGTGCTTAGTGCAACAGGACTGCTTATGCTCCAATTTTCAATGACACATCTACCTCTCTTTTATAGGATCACTGCCAACGCGATCCCCGTGCTCTAAAAGGGGGATTCAAATAGCTCCCAAAAGTCTGCATTTTAATAATTTGAATTTTTAAAATTTAATAGAATAAAATAAAATGAAACAAAAGAAAAGGGAGGAAAAACAAGTGGCGTGACAGCAACAGTCATAACGCCAACTTCCGCTGTCAGCCACTAAACATTTTGCCTCAGATGTGAAAGCGACCTGCAAACTAGACACGACGGTCCCATAACGAGATACCGACGAACACCCTTCTCTCTTCGAAACGCGCCGTCGGCTTACTTTTATTGGGTGTCCGTGTCTGATGGCAAGGAGGGGGCTTATGACCTCCACGGGGGGTGATAAGCCTCCTACCAAAGCGGTCGAGGGTTGCCCCTCTTTTGGGGGTCCTACCTCGCGGCGTTCAACAACAGATCATCCACAAGGTGATATGCGAAGGGTCAGGTCGAACTAGGCAGCCACGACACAATCTGGGTTCAAAACTGAACCGTTAGCCCCTCGCGAAATGACAGAAAGCCGAAAGAAAAAGCAAAGTCTGATGAATCAGGTAATAAGAAGAGTAATAGTAATAATTATAATAATAGTATAACAAAATCAGGGAAGTAAGGGAATTATAACACCATAGTGACCTGAAGCCATTGGATTTTCCCGAACTAAGGCGAAGATTCAGATCTGCGCACAGATCTGGCGCTTGATTTTCTTTTCACTTTTTCTTTCTTTTCTTTCTTTCTTTTACCTTACTTAACCCCATTCTGCTTGACAGTGGCTACAACCCCATTTATCTAACCCATAACCTGGCGCGCAGTAGAAAGGACAGCATTGGTCCCTCTAGCTTCCCGTCCCTGGGCGAGCCCGACGGCTACCACAGCCACAGGCAGGTAGTGCTTTGCTGCATAGCAGGGCGCCGAGCCTGTGGACCAATGGAAAGCCCAGTGGCAGACCCCTAAACTTTTGCAAAGCTGAACGCCAACTGGACTGGTCAGTAGCAAGGTACAACCCCGGTATACCAAGTGAACCACGGAGGTTCGGGGGAACAGCCCGACGGCCATGAGCGCCTGAACAAGGAGCTGGTACCGAGCAGGAGCTTGGCACACAGGAGGGCCGGAACACCAAGCCCTCCGACAACGCGTTGAATCTTTCAAGGCGGAACCCACGTTGAATCGATTTTAGGACACACAACTCGCAGTGGAGTCGTCAAATTTGCGTGGGCAATACTTTTCGTGATTTGCATACTAGATGGAGTGAGCATGTTTACAGATGTAATAATTGTTACTAATTTCGAAGGGCAATTGCAATGTAAAGCTTTACGGTTGACTGAGAAGAAAAGGGGCTCATAACTAGTCGCGATGTTCTTACGAAGATCTGGCTAGCTGTGAGAGATTTTTTATTCGATTGTTTTCCCCTGCTCTCAATACCCGGGATAAGGTTAGACATCCGAAGAGGAAACGACTTGGTCTACGTGAACGACGAAGAAAGGCAAAGAGAGGCGTTGGTGTCGATCTCCCTAATGTTGCAATTTTGGTGTGACCTCCTATAGTTTGTTGAGTATCTCTATAGTTTGTTGAGTATCTTGGATAGGCATCAATGTGTACTTAGTTGTGAGGGTGGTTCGGTGTTTATTGACAAAGGTACTGCGACGTTTGTATGGTGGGTCGTTGGTTTCATGTCAGTATGGACGTGGACTATTTCAACATGCTCGTGGATGGATGAAGCAGGTGGTGATCATGGTGTTCGAATCAGTCGTTCCCTTTCTCTCTAAGTCCTCCTCCTTCAAAGCCCATTACTACCATCTTCCCCCGAACATAAGGCATATGCGGTGTAAACGAATACAACGTATATCGTCCATTGTATTCGTTTACAACGCATATGCGTTATGCTCGAGTGAACGAGACCAACTTTGCCTACACAAGGGGGTCGGGTCCAGGTTGAGTAGGCTCAGTTCTGGACCAAGGCATATGCGTTAACAACGTACCTTTCCATGTTTTGGGTTGAGTTTTTTATTATTTTCCCTTACTTGGGCCCTTGCTCCACTCCTCAACGAATGTGCAAAATCCGAATGAATCTTCCACTAGACCGTGGGCAAATACAACCTTCTTGTTTGTCTCGGTGACGATGGTATTGTAGCAAGACTATGGTGAGTGGCTTTCTCATGTTTCCACTTTCTTGCGCCACTTTCTTGGCTGTCAGAAGTGCCTTCGTGCACGGAGAGAGAGAGAGAGAGAGAGAGAGAGAGAGCCCTGCAGTGCGTGTCAGTGACCTGGAGGGCAGTTTCTTGCCTGAAGATGAGCATAGGGGGCACAAAAAAAAAGAGAGAGAGAGAGAGAGCACGGGCAGAGATCTGTGATTACGGGCCTGCACAGGCCTGTCCCCTTCACCAGGGCAAGAATAGAGCAGGCATTGACCTTCGGGGGAAAAAAAAAGGTTATATTCGAATACAACAATTTTATCTAATTCAAATGTAACACATGCGTATTATTCGAATAGAACGCATATGCATTATATTCGAAGTGTCCTTGTACTCGAAAAAAAGGGTCAACTTTCCGAAAACCGTTTATTTAGAAAACTCGAATACAACGCATATGCGTTATGTTCGAGGGAAGACGGTAGGCTTCTTGAGTAACCCCAGCACGCAGAAAACTCTAGTCTCCTGGGCTTTCGAATCACTGATTTTAGCGTTTTCTGCTATGCGAACCTTCTTGGAAAAACACACGTGACAACTCGTTTTGGGATCCAAGCTTGACCAAGGATTGTGGTGCGTCTGGTTTACGAAGAGTCTGTTAGCAAGGTGGTCGTTAGGCATCTCTGTGCGAAGTTAATTCGTTGTGTCCACTCCCATAGTATGGCAACACATGCTGGTACGACGCATGCGTGTGGTGTGGTGTCGTAATCGTACTAGGTGATGTACTTCATAACTTTCGACGGGTTGCACATAGTTTGGAACACAATCCGATTTTGGGTTTCCTTGGAGTGGTGGTCACGTAGCCTTTCGGATTTCAGATCCAGATTACTTTCCAGAATGGTTGAACAACAGTAAGAATATCTTGCGACCATCTCATCCCTTTCAATCAGCTGAAATCAAGAGAAAAATTTTGGAAGCATTTCATTCGAATTCGTCTCTTCCGCCTTTGGATTCCGACCTTGATGTTTTTCTGGGACTCTCTTCTTGCTTTCATGTCGTCAATAACGATGTTGTGGGTTGTAATGTCGATGATGTTTTGCTCTTTCGAGAAAAGTTGAAGGGCTTGGTTGTGTGCCCGTTGGATCACAATTTGGGTGACACCTTTATTTGTTAACCGAAGGTGTACAAATCTGGTATTCATTCATTGTTCCTTGGCCACCCGGCCTATTCTAGTATTAATAAGAGCGAGTTAGTGGTTGTGGATGAGGTTGCTTCGGTATACAAGCGATTGGCACTTGATAGAGTGGGGAAGTGGAAAAATGATGGAGAGTTTGGACGGGCTTACTGTCTTCCTAAACACAAGGACACGAACCCGCGACGGCCTATCTGCCCCTCCTCCTCAGAATGCTCAGTGTTTGGAGGACGTATGACCTCAAGCACTGTCAACTATATGTTGTGGCGGCTCCCGAAGTACTTGAATCTGAACTTGCGTTGTGCTGAAGATCTAGTGGATAGGATTAAAGAGGTCAATCATCCTGTTGTCAGGAGAGAAGGACCGATGGGTGCTTCTTGTGACATCAAAGAGATGTTCCTAATCTCCCTCGATCCCTCTATCGTATATGCAATCTCCTGGGTCATCCGGCACTGGGAAAATGAAGGTTGTTATGCAGTCGCTTTGAGAAGAAGAGGAAAGGATGCCAAATTGGCTAAAGGAAAGGAGGAAGATTGTGTATACTTGGAGTTTCAACTTATTTTGACATTTGTTCAGTTTGAGTTAAGTAACACCTTCATCATGGCCTCGTCTGTGTTGTTGCAGCAGCATGTTGGCATTCCAATGGACATGTCATGAAGCCCGACTTTGGCCTATCTACTATGTGCATATAATGAATTTTTGTTCCTATCCTCATTGGGTCATGATGATTGATGTGTCTCTATGTTTTTTGTTTATAAGAAACAAAATCCTGCATCGCTCCATCATGCCATTGAAATTCTGCATAAGTTTCAATCCTCCTCCGATCTGAATTTGGTTATGGATCGGACAGATAATGGTAATTGATGGGACTATCTCGGTTGTGTCTTGAAGGCCTTCAATGGTGCGAATGAGATCGTATGTATGCCTTGTCATAAGAACCAGCATGAGCCGGTTTGTGGTACGCTGGTGCTCCAAAGTATTCAAGACTATTGTTCCTATTCTACTAAACAACAGAAGGTGGCTGTGATTGATTCCTTCTTCCATAGGGCCAGGAGGTTCGCTACAATTCCAAGCACTAGAGTCCCTTTTCTTTTCACTCTGAAGACTGAGTTGTGGCGTCGTGGATACCCGAATGAGTATTTTGACCATGCATTGAGGAACTTTTCTCATAAATTTGGAGGATATGTGACTAATTCCTAGTGTTGTCGGTCTGGTCTAGCGATGTGACGAGTTCTAGCTTTTTTATCAGTTTCCCTTTTTCTTCGTGGGTTAGTGTCTGTTGATTTGAACCATTGACATTTCGGTTTCTGAACGATGTAGGATGCGATTCGTGACGTTGGGATGTGTTATGACTATGCTTGGCATCGTGCTGAGATGGAGTTAAGACTCAAACTATTGTCTTGACAGATATTATTTTTGTTGTTGGCACTTGGTTTTGAACCGGTATCTTTAGAGCTCTAGTAGAACTAGCCTTAGGAACTACCGTGATGTTGGGATGTTTTGAGACTACAATTGGCGCTATGATGAGATGGAGTTAAGATTTGAACTGTTGACTTGGCGAAGGTTCTTTTTTTGTTGTTGGCACTTGGTTTCGAACCGGGACCTTTTGGAAAGTAGAACTAGATTTAGAAACTATCGTGCCTCTAGATGTCTCTATTAGCTTTAGTTCGAAAACACGCAGTCAAGGCTTTCTTGTGATCCAAGACACCCCAATCAGTTCATCCACCATGACGACTTTCTGGTTGGAAAGATTTGGGTAAAAGCATGATAAATTATAATATATAAAAGTTTAATATGATTTTGGCGGGAATGTACATAGATCCAGAAGAAGTTTGGAAAAACCCAATATCTGAATATACAGTCCAACTATGTTACCAACTACTGTCTTCCCCCGAACACAATGCATGTGCATTGTATTTGGGGAAAAAAACTCAATGATTCGAATAGAACACATAGGTGTTGTATTTGGATATAAGGGATGTTCGAATAGAACACATGCGTTGATTTAAAAAAGCAACCTACGCGGTGTATTTATTTACAACGCATATGCGTTGTTTCTGGGGGAAGACGGTAGGCATTCAAACACCACTGCTCCGGCCCAATCCTATTCAGAAACGCTAACCGGTGTAAACAGAGCATAATCATACGGTTGACCTACCAGATCCCAGCGGTGTACTAAAGGATTGTGCAAAGTTCTAACTCTTCTGAGTAGCCCAACTTTGTCAATTCTTAATTCTAATTGTTGGAGACGAAAAAAAAAAAAAAAAGGTTAAAAAACCGACAGAAAGCCAAAAAGTTTGTGATTCTTTTCAACCAATGGGACTTGTGAATTTGAACTTTTTTTGAAGGGTATAATTATTATAATAGGTATATGGATTTTCCAAAAGTCAATAGTTGTAATTAGTAATTACTTTAATAAAATTTTTAAAAACAGCTCCGCTGGTTGTCGACCAAAAAAAAAATCATAATTACGAAGTGCTAGTGGCAATGGTTTCCTTTGTCAAATTAAAGAAAGAAGAAAAAAATCCAACTCCTCTACAAAGATAATGTAACCCTCCTACAGGCGGCTGTACCAACTCCACCTCCTACATCTCCTATCATACTAGTCTATCTATGTCAGCAACTTGTCCACGTGTCGTCATCCCAATGCCACTTGAAGACTCTCATCGAACAGCCTGCCTTAATCAACACCAGGCACGTGCCTCGTCACACTGCCTCTCTTCTTTCTCTCAATCCCTGTTTCACCAAGGACCTCCGCTACGTCACCACCGGCTATAGAACGAGCAGCCCGGCTATGGCTGCCGCTCTCCCTCCTTTTCCACCTCGCTGCCACCGCTGAGCTTCGTCCTCGGGAGCAAGCGTCGAGCAGTGCTGCCGCATTGCCTGACTGCCCGAATGTGTCGATGCAGGACGCCCTCCAGTCTTATTTGTGCTGGCTGGAGAGGTCGAGGACGCTGAGCCGGGCGCTGGAGAGGCCGAGGGCACTGAGCCCAAGCTGCGCCCTTTCCCAGTTTCCTGCGCCCTGGCCCCTCCAGAATCTGCATGAGACCCAGCATCTAGGACTAGCTTGTAGACTGGGCCTACCGGTTAGTTGAAGATGCTGCACGTGTGTAGCAACCACTCATTCCGCTCATCGGGGCCAGTCCTCACCTTTTGCAGGCCTGCCTTCACTTAGGGTGGGAGGGGCCTTTTCCTGACTGACCGAGGTGCTGAATCCTGGCACACAAAACCACTTTCGCCTTAGGGTCACACCAAAATTCTTTACCAAATCGAAAGAAAAATAATATATTTATATCAACTTATTTTTCTTTCTTTTTTTGGCGGGGCTGAACAAGTGGTTCCAGGTCAGTCTGGTAACCTAGGTTTGCCGAACTTTGCCCGATAAAAAAAAAATATTTATGCCAAAACCGAGATGCACATTCCAATCGAAGTTTGTAGACCCAGCATCTAGGACTAGCTTGTAGACTGGGCCTACCGGTTAGTTGAAGATGCTGCACGTGTTGAGCAATCACTCATTCCACTCATCGGGGCCAGTCCTCACCTATTGCAGGCCTGCCTTCACTTAGGGTGGGAGGGGCATTTTCCCAACTGACCGAGGTACTGAATCCTGGCACACAAAACCACTTTCACCTTAGGGTCACACCAAAATTCTTTACCCAATCAAAAAAAATATATATATATCGTCACAAATAGAACTGCCCGGTAAACCGTAGGCAGAGAGAGAGAAGAGGACAACAAACGAGGGGCTGTGACAAACTGTTTCGTCGGAGTTTCACCGACTCATCAGGAGGCCGAACCCTCAACAGTCTGCAGAATCCCCTCACTGATTACACTGTAAATGATAATCTACCTTAACCAAAATCAAAGTAGACTATCACTCACCCACACCAGATGGAAAACTCTACAGACTGTCGGTTATATATACGATATATATATCGTCACATATATATATCAGCTTTTTTTTCTTTCTTTTTTTCGCGGGGCCGAACAAGTGGTTCCAGGTCAGTCTGGTAACCTAGGTTTGCCGAACATTGCCCCATAAAAAAAAAATATTTACGCCAAAACCGAGATGCACATTCCAATCGAAGTTTGTAGGAGTTAAGTTTCGGGCTCAAAATTGTTTTGTTCCTTCCGTTAGGCAAACCGGTTGTTTAATCACTGCAACGATCCTTGGGTTGGGCAAAACCCTGGTCGTTTCAAGCACCACTTTAGCTTCTACATATATCTGTGTTCCCTGCTGCTACCAGTAAGACCAAAACCTTTTGGGTCAGCGATCCATTTTTTGTTGCCAATTGTGCAGCGGTTGGGCGGCAGTGTCCAGCAGCTGTGGATCACATGTCCACTCGTGTGCCACTCCTGCACAACTTGTTCACCACTTATTCCAGTACCGTTACCAAGTAGTTGTGGGTCCGTTGTGCTCCAGTTGTGCCCCCGTTTTGTGCCATAAGCAAATCGACGACAGATTCAGACACAAACAGAATAGATGCCACGTCATGCAGTATTTTCCCACTACTTTATGCCGCTCTGTGGCCAAAATGTATGCAGCGCCACTCAAACTAAGAACTAAACCTTCAGTATCCGAGACTGCGACAAGGGGTCTAGGACGAAAAACGAAGGCAAAACCCAACAAATTTGCTTCAGGGGCACTGGTGGTTCAAGACAGATCCTAGACCGGAGCCTGCGATGAGATGCATGAAACTTCTCGATCTCAGCCCCAAAAGAGCCGGTTTGAAGTTCCGTGGGTAAAATACCAAAGTCTGGGACAAACCCAATACCACAGCCTTGGAGGGTTGCATATCTCACCCTCCCGCCCAATCAATTGCTGCACCGCACACACACTCAGAAAACACTCCTACCACCGGCACAAAAATGTGCAGCGATCAGATGAGTGCAGCTTTGGTTCATTGCTTGCTAACATCACTAAAGCCGTCTGGTTCTGGCATACAACAACAGCCATATGGTTTTCCTTTTCCCATTAGGACTCTTCAACCTGCTAACATCAGATGTATGCCAGAACCATAGCCAGGGGTACTTACCTGGCTATGGTGGCAACCATCTTCATCACCTTGGTGGGCACTGCAGCAGGGAGTCCCCAACTGGGGAGAGCTACACCAAGAAGCTTCGAGGCAGAGTCGGGCATGACGGCCTGAGTTGGAGCAGCCATAGCTGCTTTGGGTTGTCCTTTGGGCATCTGGGCAAGGCCTAGTAATCCGCCATAGCCTCGGCCTATGATGATGAAGGGAGGAAGAGGCGGCCATGGCTATGGTGGACCTCAAGTGATGCCGGCAGTAGAAGAGGGCTTCGGACATTGATTCTGGATCAGCCATTCAACATTGTATTATTATTTCTTGTGTGAATAAGAGAAGGGGGAGATAAGGAGGAGGAGATTGTTGGGTGAAGAAGAAGAGCCTTGTAATCTGTCTATGCTGGTGTGCATCATCTTCTTCTTCTTTCTTACTTCTTCTTCTTCTTCTTCTTCTTCTTCTTCTTCTAATCCTCTCCCTCCTCTCAAGTTCATTCATTTCTTTCTGCAATTGGACGGCATTGTACCATCTGATGGATGGGTATCTCGAAATTGGTCAGGGGCATAACATTGGTATCAGACCGGATTCTACTTGCCGGTGAGAGTTGACTTTGCTGCCCTAACACTAACCTAAGTGGTTGAGGGCAACACTTAGGGTTAGGGTTGGATGTAAGGGAAGTGGGGCAGCGTAGCTAAGGGAAGCTGCCCCCACCTGGTTAGGTCATTTGCGTGAGAGTGAGATTCGGGTGGCGTGACATTTCGAGGAGACTTCATGCGGCAATTTGAGAGAGGCGACAGTGATATGCCCTCACACCTGGAATCTGATTCAAGAGAGACACTTGGCAACTTAAGGGCTGCCGTCAAGTGGGCGAGCTTGAGGGTCAGCGGCCACTCAGCATCTACGGACTGCAAGTTGCTACTTCCTTCTTCAGCATCGACGGGGGATCCGGCGTTGCACTTTGGTGTTGGAGTCGGACCCTCCTAGGAGATAGGACACTAGTGTAGGGGTGGCGTTAGAG
>BFEA01000007.1:4792676-4807854 GCA_003427395.1 Chara braunii | reverse complement strand
GTTGCACTTTGGTGTTGGAGTCGGACCCTCCTAGGAGATAGGACACTAGTGTAGGGGTGGCGTTAGAGGGGTCAGGAGGATCACATGAGAGGGGGGTGAGTTATATTCATCTCGAAGCTCAAGGCCACTCAGGTAAGTGTCGTGCACCTACGGGATGCCCATGTATGAGTACATGATACGGATTGTCCTGCTGGGGTTACTCTGGGTTTCTTTTCCTACTCCTCTGTGGTCTTGATTGTGTGATTGAATGTGTGTGATCTACCTACTCACCTGACGGATGGAGAAACAAAGTATCTTGATTTGAATGTCGATTCTTTCGACAGTGCTTTGTCTTTTCGTCTCTAAACGGTTGTAGTCTGTAGGTTCTGCCGGAAGTTGAAATTTGTTCCGGGATGGTAGAGGCAGAAACTTAGTCCACGTGGGACTCCTTTTGGTTGGGACCTGGTTGCAGCCTAAGTGGGACCTCTGGGACCTAGTGGGGCTGGGCCCAAACAAGAAGAGCCCTTTGGACCCAAATCTGTTAGGCAGTAGTCCATTGTCTTCCTGACTGAGATACGAAGTTCATTCTTCTTGGATTAGGGCACCCACAGCCGAGGGGATCTCGGCTGAGACGTTTCACATGCTTTTGGATTGCACCGTCCGTGGCTCGACTCGCACCCTGTACACCACTCAATTCTCCATTGTTGCATTTAGTCACTCGTTGTCTGATTTGCTGCACCGTCACGCAGCTGGTCAGACTCAACTCGAGAGGAACTCGTATGCAGTCTGATCAGACTGGGTCGCTGAATCAGACCACTCATGTGAATTTGTTTGCTTTTCTTTGATTTGCTGCTCTCTAAGTCCAAATGAAATGTTGCTCCGACTAAGAGTTCTCTGAGCTTTTCAATCTGTTTCTCTGAGTTCATTTTCGATGCTTGTGGAGACTCGCAACCAGAAAGAAGAGAGAGAGAGGAGGGAGAGATAAAAGGAAGAGAGGGAAAGTGACCGTCTGGGGCGGGCAAGGACTGGGAAACGGAGTGTTCGTCCAAGCGAAAAGGGGAGTGTACCTCTTGAGCGTCTGATTGATTCTTTTGCTGATTGGCGTCTCTCTGATCCACCTGCCGATGACAACGGTCCGAAAATGGCCCAGCCACGGCTAACCTCAGTCCAGTGGAAGGCCCTGTTAGATGCAGCCATCGATGCGGAGAAACCGTATCTGCAAGCACTCCTAAATAGTGCCATCAAAAGGGAACAAGAGACAGAGAAGGAGAGGAAGGAATTGCTGCTGAAAAGTTAGGAGGCTATCTTGGAAACTGTCCCCTTGTTGACCAAAGAGCAGTGTGGGGAACAACTGCAGTCCATACTCACCGCTATCGTCAAAGTCCGGAGCCTTGAAGATCATACCACTCAGATTGCCGACGTCTTCGCAAAATTGCGGACACTTCAGGAGGATCTAACTGAGATGAGCGGCAAGTACCGTGACTTGATGGTAGAGGTTGCTACGCTGCGACAAGCCCAAGCGGCCAATCCTCTTCCTCTGCCCCCTGGTTCCGAAGCTGCAATTGTAACTAACCTTGCCCCTCTTACCGTATCTTCTTCTACTTCTTCCTTGAGTGTGATGGCAAACCCCTCGGGACCTGCAACAGGTGCAGATTCCGCTATTGCTGTAACAAGCAACGAGGCAGGAAATTCTGCAACTACTGCAGCACGAAGATCTGAACCAGCAGGTGCTGGGCCTAGCCACGCTGGTCCCTATGTGGACCGAAAGGCGGTGCAAATACCGTCCAAGTACGACGGCAAAGAGGACATTGAATCCTGGATCAGCTCCATGAGGGCATACTTCGAAGTTCTGGGGACTCAACCCGAGACCTAGTCCGTGATCATGGGAATGAATGTCGAGCCGGTTGTGCGGGGCTTCCTAGAAGTCCAAGCTACGCAAGCTGGGTTTCCCAAAATAGAACTAACAAGGTGGCTTAAGGCCACCCCGGTTGCCTCTCTCGAGGAACTCCTCATTGCGCAATACATGGATCCACACGTTGCAGCAAGGGCACGAAGCCAGCTTGATAAAATCGAACGCAGCAAGTGGACGGCCTCCATGAAAAGCCTCCAAACTTACCTCAGCAAGATGTTTGCTACACCCGGATTAGAACTGACTGATCAATCTTGCTTGGATGTGGTCAAAGGCGCGGTTCCCACCAGCTTCACAAATCGCCTAGGCAGGGACTTCATTGGTTACACTGACTGGTTCACTCTGATGAAGGGCATAGTCAGTCTCGAGGCGATAGACCTCGTCTCCACAACGGGCAGCAAAAAGCCCATGGGCGGCAGGCGGTTCAAAGGCAGCAGCCGTTTTGCTGTGCATGACCTGCTGGAGGCTGAAGAGGAAGTCGATGCAGATGACCCCACTCTTGGTGACGACCAAGAACAGGACACTGATACAGCCTGTTCGTCAGCCCATGAGTCTGATGTAAACCAAGAAGAAGAAAAATCAACTGCCTTTAAAAAAACTGCCAATGCAAGGGGACCGAATCGGAATGTGGGGAAGAACTATGTACAACTTCCCAAGGGAGTCAAAATCCCAGCAAAACCGGAGGATGCGACCACTAAACTATGGGTCGATCTCCGGATCACTGAACATAACTGGCGAGGTAGACTCAAGAAGGGGGTGCCTGCATTGCCAGAAACCAAACCATAAGGTACAGGATTGCTATAGGCTGCAGGGAAACCCGACCCGGGCGTAGAGTCGATTTCAGCACACTCTACAACAAGGGAGACTGGATCTGATGCAAATCAGCAGTCCTCCCTTGAAGCCCAGTCATCCGCTGAAGCCAAGGCTGAAGTGTGTAATGTTTTGTATGTCGAGCCTTGGGAGGAGTATGGGACGGTCGACTTCCACTACCACTTGGAGCATTGGGCTGAGATGAAACAACAGCGTGCCCAAGGGACAGTGAAGTTGATCTTCTTCAAACTTCTCAAACGTCTTGATTGACTGTGGTGCTATGGCTAACTTTATGTCACCTCATGGGATACGCAAAGTGGACTTGGGAATGAAGGAAGTGGCCTTGCAAAACACTTGCCGAAACCAAATGATCCTACTTCAGATTCGGTCGCCTCTATTCGCGACCTGCGACCTGTGATCTAGGTGATCCCTTTGCTGATCCTCCACCCCCACCGGTTCCACCAAATATCCAAAACCTGCTCAATCGGTTCCCAGAAGTTCTGACCGAGCCACGTGGAGTCCCCACGCGATCGGTCCAACACACCATCGAGTTGGTCGAGGGTGTTGTTCCTCCAAAGGGATGTGTATACCGAATGGGACCCAGCGAGTTGGAGGAACTCCAACGACAGATTGACGAAATGATTGACAAAGGGCGGATCAAGCCTAGCGAGTCTGAATTTGGTGCTCCTATTTTGTTTGTTCCGAAGAAAGGAGGCAAGCTTCGCATGTGTATTGACTATCGCGGTCTAAACCGCATCACAAGAAAGAACGCCTATCCAGTGCCCCGCATAGATGACTTGCTTGATGCCGCACGTGGGTGCAAGGTCTTTTCCAAGATCGATCTCAAGTCTAGCTACCACCAGATTGAAGTCGATCCTGCGGACCAGCACAAGACTGCGTTCAAAACACGTGATGGGCTTTACGAGTTTACCATAATGCTCTTCGGTCTCACAAACGCACCGGCCACCTTCCAAACCCTCATGGACAAGGTCCTCCGCGGACAGATTGACCGGTTCGTGGTGATATACCTCGATGATATACTGATCTTCAACAAATCCATGGAGGAACACCTCAAGCACCTCGTGGAAGTGCTCACTATCCTCAAGAAGACGCAACTCCATCTCAACCTAGAGAAATCTGAGTTTGGGAAGGATAGCGTCATCTATCTTGGGCATCGTTTGTCTGCTGCAAGCCTAGAACCTGAGGCATACGCAATTGGCCTCAGCCCGTGACCGTTCGTGAACTGCGCTCTTTTCTTGGTCTCGCGTCATACTAGCGAAAGTTTGTGCCCAGCTTCTCCATTGTTGCTCGTCCATTGTCACGGTTGACAGGTAAAAATGTTCCCTATTCTTGGGACACCGCTTGCACGAACGCCTTTCGAGCTTTGAAAGAAGCCTTGGTAAGTTACTCAGTACTCCGCATTGTAGATCCCAAACTGACATTCGTAGTTACTACGGATGCAAGTCAGTATGGAATCGGCGCAGTGCTGCAGCAAGATGATGGCGATGGCCTACGACCGCTCGAATATTACAGCAAACGCATGCCCAACGACAAGGTAGCCACTTTCATCTACATGCGCGAGCTCTATGCTTTGTGTATGGCTTTGGACCATTGGAAGCACTATCTTTTGGGATGCCACTTCAAAGTGTTCTCAGATCATGCGACTCTGAAGTGGATCAAGGAGCAAACTACCCTGTCCCCTACGTTACTTCGCTGGTTCCATGAAATTGACATTTTTTACTTTGAGACACAAAAAGGGTTGTTACAATCAAGTTGCTGATGCATTGTCTCGCCACCCTGAGTACATGACTTGCCTTGTGAAAGCCTACGACCTCCGGAAGAAACTGAAGGAGCTCGTAGAGCACACAGCCAAGGATCCGGAGCTTAGTACCATCCTTGAGCGGCTGCGGGCTGACCTTAGCAGTCAGCCTGATTTTCACGAGTATGGAGGACTGATTTTCCATCGCTACGGGAACCACGACCGCTTGTGTGTGCCCAACCATGAGCCTCTCCGCACACACTTTCTGGATTTGGCTCATGGCCAGAGCGGACACTTCAGCATGGCAAAGACGCACGCAAATCTGCTGAGACAATTTGATTGGCCTGGCATGAAAAAAGGGACTGCTGAAAAGTTTGTGGCTGAATGTCAAGTCTGTCAATGAATCAAACCATGCAGACAAAAGCCCATGAGGCTACTCACACCCCTTCCCATTCCCGATGGTCCCGGGGAGTCCGTCTCCATCGACTTCACCGACTTGGGAAAGGTAAGTAAGAACGGCTACTCACAAGTCATGGTGATTGTTAACCAATTCTCTAAGTTCCTTAATCTGATTCCTTTGCCACATCACGCTCCAACATAATTAGTAATCCGTGAGTTCAAACAGAAGTACATTCTGCAGTTCCGAACCCCGAAGACTTTTGTGAGCAATCTGGATCCGCGCTTCACTAGTACTGAATGAAAGGACTTTACGTCTCAACTAGGGATCAGGTTGTGTATGACATCTGGCCGACACCCCAAAGCCAATGTTTGCCTGAGGAGATAAACCAGACTGTGTTTCAACTTCTCCGCGCCTTGATTATTCTGGATCAGGAAACATGGGATGAAGAGTTGTATTCCGTTAAGGGGTTGTACAACAACTCCGTCCATTCTGCCACCGGCATGACACCCAACAAGTTGCATATCAGTTGGCAGATCCATAATCTGCTCTCCTACCTATTCCCTGAGCAGCCAGTTGGCTTCAGGGCCAACTATGATCGCTTGCTCAAGGTTGCCATTGCAGCAATGGCCAAGCGACAGCGCGCCATGATCCATCATGCAAACAAGAGGCGTCGGCCGTCGGATATTCAAGTAGGAAGCTATGTCTGGGTCTAGATGTCTGAATTTTCAGAAGAAGCGGAAGTTTTCGATGTGATTGGCAAAGATCACTTTGGCCCTTCTTACGTAGTTGATGTGCCAGCCCATCTGCGCACATACCCCGTGTTCCACGCATCAAAATTGTACCTCCACCGTGACGCTACGACGTTCGATTATCGCGAAGACATGATCCCTAGTGCAATCAAAGGTGGGCATGAGATAGACATAATTAAACAGCACGTAGGGAAGGGACGCAACAGACAGTACCAGGTTCACTTCATGTATCACCCGTTGGACGATCTATACTGGATTTCCTAGCAGGAACTGCTACGCATCGCACCACGTGTTGTTAAAGCCTACGAGCGACAAATCGCAGTTAACGCTACTCCTAAGATCTCCGCAAGGCTCAATGCGACGGCCTATTCTAGGAACCTCTTTGCCTTGCTTGCTTACGATGCGTTTGTCGAGGACTCAGAATGAGTTACTCGCTCGAAGGGACCTCGCTCTTGAGGGGGCGGTAGTGTGATGACCCGTCCAAACATGGACTGGATCTATACTGGATTTCCAAGCAGGAACTGCTACGCATCGCACCACGCGTTGTTAAAGCCTACGAGCGACAAATCGCAGTTAACGCTACTCCTAAGATCTCCGCAAGGCTCAATGCGACAGAGTATTCTAGGAACCTCTTTGCCTTGCTTGCTTACGATGCGCATGTCTGCCGGAGTGCTGGTTGGCTTGAGTGTGTGTGTGGCCCACAAGGGCACTTGCTCGTTCCCTCAGGGCCGGTACTTACCTGTGGCCGTGACATTGAGGGATTGCAGCGGGAAAAACACTCAAGTAGTGGGTAGGCAGGTACGGCACCTTGAAGAGGTAGATGTGGGGGTACTAGAGGCCGAGCAGAAGAAGACAAAAGTGACATTTTTAGAGGCCCAGTAGTTGTAGGTTAGGTCTAGGCGGGTACCAGTCCAATCTGTCTGGGTCTAGGGCCTGTACGGGCAACATCAGAGTCTGCAATGATGTTTCCCTCCGAAAGGGAGGAGGTACCCGTTGCTTGGAAGGCCGAGCGGCCTGGAAGTCACCGCCCGAAGAGGCAAGCAGGCCGCTATATCTCCCAGCCGGGCGAAGAGCCCGGCCTCATTCTCGGTGTGCAAGTTTCGCGACACACTGCTTGGAGCGTCGGTTGGAGCAGCGCTATCCGGAGCAGCGCTGCTGGGGGAAGGAGAAAGACAAGGAGGAGGAAGAAGGACGGGAAGGGGGAGGAGCGCCAGGGGTACTTACCTGGCTATGGTGGCAACCATCTTCATCACCTTGGTGGGCGCTGCAGCAGGGAGTCCCCAACTGGGGAGAGCTACACCAAGGCCTAGTAGTCCGCCATAGCCTCGGCCTATGATGATGAAGGGAGGAAGAGGCGGCCATGGCTATGATGGACCTCAAGTGATGCCGACAGTAGAAGAGGGACTCGGACATTGATTCTGGATCAGCCATTCAACATTGTATTATTATTTCTTGTGTGAATAAGAGAAGGGGGAGATGAGGAGGAGGAGATTGTTGGGCGAAGAAGAAGAGCCTTGTCATTTGTCTATGTTGGTGTACATCATCTTCTTTTTCTTTCTTACTTCTTCTTCTTCTGATCCTCTCTCTCCTCTCAAGTTCATTCATTTCTTTTTGCAATTGGACGGCATTGTATCTGATGGATGGGTATCTCGAAATTGGTCAGGATCATAACAAAGAACAAAACATGAGATGCAGAAGACGTACGACTAAGATGCTTCTACAGCCAGAAGGGGCAGAAGAGCTGGGCAAGGGAGCGCATGCAGTAGTGCCGGGTGTGGGTGGTTCTGGAAAGCGAACATTACCCATCAGAAAGTGCCCCTCGCAACTGTGCACCTCTGTCACAAATCTGGACGTGGCAATGGAAAATGAGAAATGAACCCCAGAAGCACTACTTCATTTGGTCCCCTTATTGGTTCACCAGGGGCCATGTTAGTTTCTGTAAGCTGAATCCTCGTGGCCCTGTGTAAAGCTAAAATGGAAATGAGGTGAAGACTCTGAAGAGTCATAGGGCTGGGAAATTTGGTGATGTCGGTTGCAAACAGTAGGTGTCCTTTGCAAAGGCACAACTCCTTTTCGAACAGCGCATACTTGGTTGTCAGACTTTGAGGTCAGTCTCATGATTTCCCGTCCCGAAAAAGATGGCTGAGACTGGTCTGATCAACTTGGCTGCTCGGCCGACAATCTACATCTCTTCATGTAGATGTCTAGGCCCTACTTCGTTTGGCCTGGGCACGCGGTAAATTTGCTTTTGGGCTAAACGGCTCTTTCTATTTCACCTTGACCTCCCAAACTCCCACCTTCAGCCTCTTTTTCTTTCTTACCCTTCGTGAACTTCCAGACTTCTTTACACATCCTTGTCATCGTTGGGGAGCCTGCACTGTTCAATTGAAGGGAGATGACACTCCAAGCACAAAGAACGAGTTCGGGGTTTTGGGGAACATGAGAACATGTTCTCCCGAATGCGCTCTCCCATACGTGAGCAGCAGAAACCCTGGCCATGTAGTGATTCTAGCAGTACCAAACAGTTTGGGAAAAATCCCAAACAGAGACTGTGACACCTGCAGCAGAGTATAACGGCATCTGTAGCTCTGCAGATCAGAAGGTCGTAGATTGTTGACACATCACTCTGCTCCAGCAAGGGGGCAGAAAAGTGATGCTGAACACAAAGGAGTGTGCGGATGGTTATTGTACATCTTTTACATATTGGGACTTTCTTCTGGTAATTTCTTTGGGTCCTTGTGAATAGAGAGAAAAGATACCTACATAGTTGTATGCTAAACTCATGCTTCCTCTTCACCTTCCTCCTTATCCAGTTCTTGATTTTGGTTGTTTTTCTCCTCCGCCTTACAATTCCCCGTTGCCCTACCACTCCTCCACTTGCCATTCTCATCTCACTACTTATCATATGCCATGCCCTTTTCTTATCCTTCCCACCACCTCCTGTCTTCCTTCACCTCCTGCTCTTTTCTTCTTCTCCTCTCCACCTCTTCCTCTCGCCACTGCTCTGCTTCCTTAGATTCTTTTTCATTCTTCCTCCTCCTACAAATAAGTGTCCTAAAGAGCATGATTGACAGGTGTACATAGCTGCGAGACCCTCACGGCACCGCTTCTCCACTAGCACCAGAAAGTTCTTACA
Source organism: Chara braunii (assembly GCA_003427395.1). Taxonomy (NCBI): domain Eukaryota; kingdom Viridiplantae; phylum Streptophyta; class Charophyceae; order Charales; family Characeae; genus Chara; species Chara braunii. Next base: position 4,799,112 of record BFEA01000007.1, on the reverse strand, counting down.
AGTGACTGCAGTGAATATAGTGAAGGCATAGTCTTACCCCATCAGTAATAGTGGAAGGTCGAGGTCTTAAGGGTTTGGTTGTTCGCCGATGGAAGTGGTAAACTCATTGCCATGTCAGACCAGTAATCTATGACCTTATTATTTCACTATATGCATTGTCATGCCGTCGTAATATGCCATGTCACAACGCACTACTTCGCTGTCCCATGCTACAAGGAATGATGCTCTAATGCCTCGCTTTCCTTACGAACCATGGCAGTCTCACAACAACACTACGTTTTCTCTTGCAAGTTCCTCTTCTTCCATGGCGATTTTTACCGGCAAACGACAACCGTTCCCCGTATGCAATTTATAATTTTCTCTATGACTTTGTTTTTTTTGTTTTTTTTCTCCTTGGTCCTAAAGAGCATGTGAAGCACCGCTCCTGCTTCATTATCTTATACCGCTGAATTAACAGCTGCATGCTTTCATGCATGCATTATCAATCAACCCTAGTCAGGGGCTGGACCTTCAATGCCAGTTCTCACCGACATTGACATCCTATCCGTGGAACTCACCTTGCACTCACTTTATGCTATATCCTCATGGCAGTCCTGTCCTTTCCCCTTCTACCTCATCTGTTCTGAGGGAGCCTGCAGCTCATCACCCAGACAGAATTCTCTGGTTCCGTTCACCTGAACGGACATTCCCAACCATTGATGCATGCCCCGCCATGGTCAATGCAACATCCTCGGCTTTTCAACTCCCGTCCTTTCTTTCCACTTCTCTATTCCCAATTCAGCTCATTCTCTCTGCCTCTCCTGGTTCCTGCTTGAGTCTAGCGACTCTAGCCCATGTTGAAGGCTGCTTGATCATTAAATACTTAACTTCCATATTCAGATTGGCTCCATTGTCCCTTTGGTGATTCCCCTCCTGTTGAAGCCACAGAACGGATGACAGTCCTGTAGCAATGTTTCATGTGTGCCCTCGCAACGGTCACTGCAACAACACATCGACTTGCTAACTCTCATCCTTTCTTTATAATTCTCTGTTCCCTATTTGACGCACTCTCTCGTGCCTCTCCTGGTCTGACTGCTTGGTCTTCAGCTTGGCTCCTTTGCTCCCTTTGGTGATTCACCTCCTGTTGAAGCATAGAATGCATGACTCTCTTATAGCAATAGGCCAGAGCAAGTCTGGGCTCAGAAGCCCAGCTGGGTGAAGTAGCGATTCGTGCTCTGTGCAGTCATGGCCTGCATGATCATGGGAAAGCCATGCATAACTCCACCTCCACAAACTTCATATTTCATCACTGAACTGCTGTCTCTTTTGTCTGGCGGTTGCTACTACTTGTCTACATGCTCATCACCGTACCCATAACTCGCCATTTGACTACATCAAAACGGATCCTAAACTGCCCTGCCTAGACGAAAAACGCCTGTCTATGTTCAGGAAGGGATTTCGAGCCAAGGTCCTGCGAGAGCCTTGAGCATCACCCTTTCCTTCCTGTCTTGGCCTAATATTGCACCTGTTCTGTGTATGCGATCAATGGTCCGAAACACACGCCCCGCCGCACACGCATCGTTGCGCCCCGAGGTCGCACCATCCCAAACACGCCACTCCCGCGCCGCTCGACCGCACACGACGCCGAGCGCGCCACTGTCACGTCGTTCCCCCACCCCGCATGCGTCGTTGGCACCTGTGCCCACACTACCCCGATCACGCCACTCCCCGCGCCCGGCAACGGCAGTTTCACAGCCCACACCCCGCTGCCGACTCTCTGCTGCGCCACACCCACGCACTGCACAGCGCACAGGACCACCGCTAATCCCATCAGGCCAACGGTCCGATAACGTGATCTGGCCCCCCGTGCCCTGCGCGACGGCCAAAAACAAAAAACCCGCAGGCCCGCGCGCGCTCCGCACTTCCACATTTGTCGATGCGCACACAGGCCCCGCCACCAAACGCCGCGCCCGATTTTCCCTCACTCGCATCTGAAGTCCCACCGCAAAATGCAGCCCCCCGTGCCCTGCACGACGGCCAAAAACTAAAAACTCCGCAGCCCGCTCGTGCACCGCGCTCTCGCACTCGTGATGTGCACACAGGCCCCGCCACCAAACCCCACTCCCAATTTTCCCTCACTCGCGCCTGCAGTCCCACCGCGAAACGCTGCACCCGATTTCGCTTGCCCTGGTCCCGCCCGCCTCCACACCGAATTTCGCTCACTCCCGCCCGCAGTCCTACCACGAAACGGCGCGCCCGATTTCCCTTGCCTCAGTCCCGCCCGCCTCCGCACCGAATTTCACTGGGCCCAGCGGGAGGCGTCACGCTGGGCCCTTTGCAATCTTTAAGAGTATAGAGCAGAGAAGAGAAGAGAAGAAAGGAGAAGGAAAACGGGGAAAACACAAAACAAGGGGAAAAATGAAATTATAGCGGTGTGGGACACGTATTCCTGCACCTCCCTGATCATCTTTTTTAGGTCCAAATATTGTATTTAGTATTTACTATTTAGTATTTACCTTATTTTCCATGTTTTTCTTCAGGTTTTGATTTTTCGTATTGTTACAAATCGTTACCAAAAAATATAATGAAAAACATGGACATGTAGAGCGAGGTTGGAAAGATCCAGTCGTAGCGGAGGGGGGGGGTCATAGCTTCTCTGCGACGTTGCAATTCTAACAGATGTCCCCAAGGACAAAAATGCACACTTTTAGCCAATTGACAATTTGTAGAACTAATACAATCGGTTCACATACTATTAACATGAGGGCTCGTCTAGCCCTTCTCAGGACACTTCCTCTACTCGCCTGCACAACTCGTCCATCCCCGCTGCATAAATGCCGAAAACTTATCCGATGTGCACAATCCTTCTGCGCACCCCTTCCAACGCCTTGGAGCTTTGAAGCATGAAACAACGAATAGCTGGTCTTTGCACTCTTTGCACTCAGGTATCTTGCCAACTGCATGTCAGTGCACTGTCTGTGGTGCTGAAGCGTGCAAAGTGAAGAGGAGGTGCGCTGCACCGATGCCTGCAAGTTGTTTTTTCCAGGAACATCGAGAGCCCGATGAAAATTCCAAACGCAATTTTACTTATGTAACCTTTAGTTGGGAAAATAAGATGTATCCCTGTGTTGCTGGGATTATCCAGACCATTATGTTTGGCCTTGACAAACTTCCTGGGTCTGAAATGGCCACACTGCCAGTTCTGCTTGCATTATCAATTGTGCCCAGCTGGCCTGCCAGCTCGTCGCCAATCCATTCTCCCATTTGAAAGCATCCTTCGCAACTGGAAGGCAACTTTTTCAATGCAAAGGCGACGTGCTTGCTCCGAGCTGCGAGTCCAATGTGTTTGTGAGCATGCAAGACATGGAACCCATCCATCTGCCTCCTCCATTCCTTCCTCCAAAACTAATGCTTCTCTCATGGTTGTCATCCTTTTTCCTCTTTTGTCTCTCAATAGATGCCCATAGGCTTTCCTCTCCTTGTATATTGACCCACAATGTCAAGGTCAGTAAGATGAGCCAATTGCAAAGTGCAATGCTTCCTCGACATGCGTCCTTTGCGAGAAAATGCACATATGCATTAAGTCATTGATGGCTATACATGCACAGCACTAAAGTGTTCAGACATGCAACATCACCAAATGCCAAGTTATCGCACCTGCAAGCAACGTACATATCTCTTTGTGAAGCCCAGTTCATCGACAGTAGGTGTCTCAAGCTTCTTCGCTAGACATTGGGAATGGTGGGCAAACCTGTTCCACGGTGAAGAAAGCACGGGCAAGAAAACGAAATCAGAGGAGAAAACTAATGTCAGCAGGCATCCCCCTTCTTGATTCAAAATCACCAAGGACGGACTCAGCAGGCATCATACAATCTTTGCGACATAGAAACAGCCACACAGCTAAGGAACAGATAGACAAACAGTAGAGTAGAAAGCGACTGCATAGTCGTACATAAAGAACATATAAACGTAACGAGGCATACTGTGGTGAACAGCACTCCAGAAACCCCAAGCCGGAGATGCGACGCAATGACGACAAACATCCTCAAACTGCCACTAAATCCAACAAGCTCGTAACGAGTCATACTGTGGTGAACAGCACTCCAGAAACCCCACGCCGGAGATGCGATGCAATGACGACAAACATCCTCAAACTGCCACTAAATACAACAAGCTGTTTTCGCAAACCTCCCATCCCACTTTGACTGCTAGCGCTCTCTAGCCTGCAAAGGCCGCCATCCGTTATATGCAATGCGTCAGGTAGGTAGGAAGGGGTAGGGACTTAGCTTCGGTCTAGCACATAGGTATGGCGCCCAAAGAGGCCTGCGTCGGTTCAGGCCAGAAAAAGGGCCGTTCGAGGCCCTCACCAGGTTCAGCCTGGCCAGGCCCTGGTACCGGTAACAGTTCAGGCCCTGGCCTCGTTTTTCCCAGGCCACACTTGGACCGTCAGAATCGATCCAAGTGTACAGCCAGATTGCTTCCCAGGCCATTCATCCTGGGCCTCACGTTTACGCCAGTAGAACCTAGGAGGGGCCAGACCAGTAGTATTTAAAGACTGGTCTGCCTCTCACTCGCTAGGTTAGGTGAGTAGTCCAGCGTTATGCTGCGTTAGTCTTCAGCGCTGGGTGCAGTGGCGTTAGGTTAGAGGTAACCAGTGTGGAGCCTGCAGCAGAGACTGCAGCGGGAGAAAGGCGGAGGCCAGACACTGCGACTTACCTGATGACTCGCCTGGGGGCGCGATAGCTCCAGTTTTGTCTTCAGCACTCCAGCACCGGCATCAAGGCAACACCTTTATGCGGTCAGTATCTGGTACCAGCACAGAGAGAGAGAGAGAGGACACTCCTTGTTCTTCTTCGTCTCTCCTCCGGACCTCCTCCATCCTCCATCGCTCGGTCTTCTACTTCCGTTTGGAGAGAGAGAGAGAGAGAGAGAGAGAGAGAGAGAGAGAGAGAGAGAGAGAGAGAGCCCAGCTGGGAACGAGAAAAAATGCTCAACTGCATCCAGCCCAGCCAGGGCCAGCATAACATCCACCCGTAGCCCCCCCAGGCCCACCCATGCCCAACCACGTACGCCCATGCCCCACTTCTGCCCACCCTTGCCCCACGTGTACCTACGTCGGAGAGAGAGGGAGGGAGGGAGAGTTATCTGAGATCTGAACCTTGGGGGCACTCGGGCCATTGCCCTGATCTGGTATTTGGCAATGGACATTGTATTGAGACTGGGACTTTGGAAACATTCGGGATTGGCAAAACTGACGGCTTGGTCTCTCGCCCTCTCTTCCCCCTTCGTCTCCATCTCCCTCCTACTTCGCCCGAGGATGATCAGGGGACAGCGCCCCTTCCTTGTCTGCTGCGCTGCCCCCTTCTCATGGTGTGATGCATGTATGAATGCGCATTGTCCATTCTGATATTGCTGTGTCAGATGTATGTTCAGTCTTCCGCTGCGTTAATATGGTCTCTTGCTTTGTACGAGGCCACTGCCTCTATGAGCCCCATTCGGCCCCTTTTTGACCAAGTCGGCCGCCCTAAGTGAAGGCAGGCTCGACGAGGCCCTCAGGGCCCTATTTTGGCCACTGCGCAACTAAGGAAATTCAGGCAGTTGCGCAGCGCCAGTTGGTTGAGAGAACCCAGGCCCTGGGCCGCCTGTGTGAATGTATGGAAAGCAGGCCCTGGGCTGGATACGGGTACTGGGCCAAACACAGGCCAAAGGCAGTTGGGTACATGCAACCACCTCAGGCCCAAGGCCTGTTCTCAATCGTGCTGGGCCTCAGGCTACCGGGGCCTACTGGAGGCAGGCCACTTCGATATAGGAAAGGGCCTGCCTCCACATAGGTCATTCAGGTGCTGCCTGCATACTGCGCAAGCGCTGCTGCGCTGAAGCTCGCTGGCATTCACGCGCTCACGGGCGAGCAGGAAGGAGCAGGCAGCCATAGCCGAGCTGCGCTGCTGTAAGCTGGGTGTGGCGCAGGGTGGTCCTTGGGTGCAAGTGGCATCTGTGTGTTGGGGAACGAGGTTGTGAGTGAGGCGAGAGACATACCTGGTGCTGGAAGCGTGCGACATTGGTCGCTGTATGCTCGTACTTCGGGAAAGCTGTTGACGTCATCTTCGGCATTGTAGTCTAGGCTAGATAGGATCTGCCATCTGTAGTCTGGGCGCCGAGCGCCAGATAGGATATCAACATTGGTTCTTCATTGATGATGATGATGAGACTTTACCAGCGTTGTCAATTATCAGCTCTTGGTGTCTTCTTATTTGCTGAAACTCGTGATGCAATTCTGCTGTTGGTTCCAGGTCCCGACTCTGGTCTTGTGTATATGATGTTGTTTGATTGCTGAAGTTCGCTATTGCTCATCTTCCTTGCAATTTGGTATCAGAGCTGTGGTACGATTGCGCTCATCTGGCGCTTGTCTTCTGCCTAATGCGGTACATACATGCGGTCTGCTTGATGAGTTGGGCCT
>BFEA01000007.1:4752139-4762148 GCA_003427395.1 Chara braunii | reverse complement strand
AGTTTGCAATGATGTTTCCCTCTGAAAGGGAGGAGGTACCGGTTGCTTGGGAGGTTGAGCGGCTTGGAAGTCGCTGCCCTAGAGGCAAGTAGGTCGCTATATCTACGGGCTGAGCGAAGAGCCCAGCCTCATTCTTCAGTGTGCAAGTTTGGCGACACATTGCTGGAGCGTTAGATACTACAGCGCTGCAGGGAGGAAGAAGCCCGAGAGCTTACACCTTGGCTATGGTGTAGTTCTACCGGTAGGAGGAGGAGGGAGAAGAGGACCAAGGAGGAGAGTGGCGAGGTACCTACCTGGCTATGGTGGACACTATCTTCATCATCTTGTTAGGCGCTGCATCCGGAAGGCCCCAGTTGGGGTAGTGCCGCACCAAGGAAGCTCGGAGTAGAGTCAGGCATGGCGGCTTAATGAGCAGCGACATAGCTGCTTTGTGTTGTCCTTTGCACAAGCCGGCAGTGATATAGCTGCTTTGGGTTGTCCATTGCACAGGCAGGCAGCAACATACCTGCTTTGGGTTGTCCTTTGCACAAGAGGGTGGAGCCCTCAGTAGTCCACCATAGCCTCGGCCTACATGACGAGGAAGAGGAAGGGTAGCCATGGCTATGGTGGACCTCATGTTGTGGCTGCAGTAGAAGAGGGATTCAGACATTGATTCTAGTTCAGCCATTACATTATTATTGTTATTTCTTGTTTGAATAAGAGGTGAGGAGATAAGGAGGAGGAGAGTGGTTGGCGAAGAAGAAGAGAATTGTCACTCGTCTATGCTGGAGTACATCTTCTTCTTCTTTCTTTCTTCTTTTTCTTCTTCTTTCCCTCTCTCCCCTCTCAAGTTCATTCATTTCTTTTTGCAATTGGATGGCATTATACTTTTTGATGAATGTGTACTTCAAAATTGGCCAGGATCGTAACACAATTGTATTTCAGGATGAAAGACACGCAGCAAGTTAGGGAAATCATCGTAGCGTCCACATTCATGAAAGGCTCCGCAATGGCAGACTCCAAGGCCCGGCTAAGCCCAAGACCTTGGAAGATTCCGTGGGACACTTAGAGAAGAGATTCTACAATCAGAATGTCCGCAGAAGGCTACAGACAAGCTTTGCATGTTGGAATAGAGGCAATGACTGAAACAATGAACCAGCTCATCGAGTCCCAAGGTCAGCTATGACTTGGAAATACTCCTATTGAGTTATCTGCCTGCTGTCCCCGAAAATGTTAGGAATACACTAGGTAGTGAGGCGAGCACTGCACATGACGACTTCGCCTCTCTCAGAACCAAGGCATTCACCTTACAAGCAAACTTGAGGAAGGCGAGTGTGTCGATAGAGGGTATAAGTAATGGCGGCGGGAAGAAACTGCCCCAGGATGGGAAGAAGAAAGAACAGCTCCTATACATCGATGAAGATGGAAATGTTACGATCCTGGCCAATTTCGAAGTATACATTCATTTGAAAGTACAATGCCATCCAATTGCAAGAAGAAATGAATGAACTTGAGAGGAAAGAGAGGGAAAGAAGAAGAAGAAGAAGTGAGAAAGAAGAAGATGATGATGTACTCCAGCATAGACCAATGTCAAGGCTCTTCTTCTTCGCCAACCAATCCCTTCCTCCTTATCTCCTCCTCATTCAAACAAGAAATAACAATAATAATGTTGAATGACTGAACCAGAATCAATGTTCGAATCCCACTTCTACTGCAGGCACAACATGAGGTCCACCATAGCCATGGCAACCCTTCCTCTTCCTCTACATACAGGCCGAGGCTATGGTGGTCTACTGAGGCTTCAGCCTCCTGTCCAAAGGACCACTCAAAGCAGCTATGCCGCTGCCCCACTTCAAGGTCATCACCATGCAGCTATGCCGCTGCCCACTCAGCCACCATGCCTGACTCTGTCCCATCTTCCTTGATGCAGCACTACCCCCACTGGGGCCTTCCTGATGCAGTGCCTAGCAAGGAGATGAAGATGGTGCCTACCATAGCCAGTAAGTACCTCGCCACTCTCCCCCTTGGTCCCCTTCTCCCTCCTCCTCCTGCCGGTAGAGCTCCACCATAGCCAAGGTGGAAGCTCCCGGCTTCTTCCTCCCAGCAGCGCTGTAGTACCCAACGCTACTCCAACCAGCGCTCCAGCAGCGCGTCGCCAAACTTGCACACTGAAGAATGAGGCTGGGCTCTCCGCCCTGCCTCTTGATATAGCGGCCTACTTGCCTCCTGGGCAGTGACTTCCAGACCGCTCGGCCTCTCCAAGCAACCGGTACTTCCTCCGTTTCGGAGGGAAACATCATTGCAGACCCTGTTATTACCCGTATAGGCTCTAGACTCAGACTGGTTGGACTGGTACCCGCCTAGACCTACCGTACCGCTATTGGACTCTAAAAATGCCAACTTTGTCTTTTTCTGCTCGGCCTCCAGTACCCCCTCACGCCAACTGCAGTGGGGTGCAGTATCGGCCTACCAGCCTACTTGAGTGTTTTTCCGCTACCCCAAGGGCTGCGGGGCCGCTAGTTTCGCCACTTGAGTGTTTTTCCCTGCTACAACCCTCAATGCCACGGCCACAGGTAAGTACCGGCCCTACGGGCCTGCCAAACAAGCAAGTACCCTTGCGGGTCACACACACACTCATACCGACAAGCACTCAGACAGGCACGCAGGTCACAAGCACGCACACACAGACAGACTTAGAAAACACAGCCGAATGCGGGAATCTCAGCAAGGCATCCATTCCATCGGCAGAACTTCAGAAATCAGCAGTGTTCTCAGTCTGTGTTTTGACGGGTCAATACAGAAATCAAAAAGAGATCGAGTATCTTCCACACCTGGATGAGTCACGACATGGGGAGTTCAGCAAGGAACCTAGTTAGGAGGGGTTATTGCTATGTGGAAGGCTAAAGAATCTGGTTGCAGGGTGCCAACAAAGAGTTAGGAAGAGACGTCCAGCCATGTCCCAAGATGGGTCAGAGAAGGAATGTCTAAGAATGCTTGGTTAAAAAGATATACTGGGGTCAAAAGTATGAAGTGTGCCACCACCGGTCACATCAAGGACCAATTGGGTTCTGTAGAGAAACCCTAGGGAAACCAGGCAAGCCAGTAAAGGTAATAGCCGCCTCTGTAGAGTCTAGAGAGTTAAAGAAGTTAGTCCTAGTTGGGCTAGGAAAGTCTCCCTCAACTTACCAGATTGTTTCGGCGACAACCACTACCACTATCGCTTCCTCTTCGTTACATTTAGACCAAGAGATGCTCTGCTCTAAGCACATGACTGAGTCCTTATAACTGAAGCGATTGCTTTATTCGCCTCAATGATTGATTTGTTAATTTTATGGGCGACCGCAACACTACCAAACGACCTCGAGATAGAATTACCATTGAAGAATCTCAAGCACCCGGGGTAACTAAAAAGAATGGTCCACAGGGAGAGTCGGTTGTGGTAGAGGCAGCCATCGGTGGCTGTACGGCCGGTGCCCTTCCTGATTTGGATGTGGAGGCTAACTAGAGCAATAGTATCTACCTTAGCTGATAACAACACAATATTGAAGTGGAAAACTCCATTGAGAGAGTGGTTTGTACATTCTCGTAGGGAGGAGGGAAGATTAGGCACAAGTCTTTATGATTAGTGATCTGTCATTCATATGGTTCTGGGTATGTGCTGCTTAGCGATGGTGGGATGTAAAAAAACGTACTCTACAACATTCCAAATGGTAGGATTATGAGATTAGAGTGTGGTGATGACTACGTGAACTACTATACACGAGACTTCGGAAGGCATGTACCTAGTGTTTGTACCTCCCAAGCGAGTACAGGCCTTAGAAACACGAAGGGACATGGACAAGACCAGCAGGCAGTATCTAGACTTGTTTGCGGAACCTGCTAGAGTCAAAGATAGGGAGGTTGTCCGTGTGATAGAGATAGTCCCAGGAAGCAAGTCCCAAGGGCAAAATCTAAGGGATGTCCCTTGCAAAGTTAGATGAGCTTAGAAAGCAACTCCAGGTAACAAACAAGGGTTGGATTACGCCTAGCACCTCTCCTTATGCGTCCTCGATTCTATTTGTTCCCAAGAAAGGGAGGGTCACTAAGGATGTGAGAGCCTCAATGCCATCATAGTGATTCTCTTTGTTCCCAAGAAAGGGAGGGTCACTAAGGATGTGAGAGCCTCAATGCCATCATAGTGTGCCACACCGAGCTGCTACTAACCTCTTAGATAGGGTGCAAGGGTGCAAATATTGGAGCAAGGTACATCTGAAGACAGAGTACCGTTGTCGAGCGGCCAAATCCGGTCGACCTCCAAAAACAAGTGAATTATGGACCTATGGTTAGCAACACTGACCAACTTTGACCTTCCTCTTGTTTGGCGAAGAACGGAAAAACAGGGCGCCTGGGTCGACCCCCTTTTTCCATTCTCACGACCATGTACACTAGACCTACTATACTTTCGAATACCTCACTAGTACCTTTGTGGGGACATTTTGACCTTACTCCTCTTACCACTTCCACTTGGTCTGTACTGTGCGCGCGGGACTCTGCGCAAGCGATTTTGCAGCATCAAGTCGGGTGCGACATTTTGTTTTTTTTGCGGCTATGTTAAAAAGCATAAATGCATAAAAGAATGACGAAAAGGGATATGATTTTCTCTAATATTGATAATTTTCTTTTTTTTGTGTTAAGATTCCGTCTCCATGTAAATCACCACGATCCTTGTGTTCTATTACCCCCCTATGCTGCCCTCGCTTTTGTGAGAGACCTGCTGCTGGGTTATGCTACGCGTGAGTCAACCAACTGACGTGTAAAAAGAAGGCACTAACTATCGAACGATTTGACGAGTAAATGGGGCACACTATGAATCGGGACGTGAGAAAGGACCACAAACGCAAACCCAATGAACACTACTCAGTGATGGCAAATTCAGAGGACAAGCCAGGAATACGGGACCAGGTACGAGCTCAACAAGGGGGCCTAAGAAGCTTGATGTGGATATGCCTAGGGGGGAGGAGGCATGAGAGGTAGTCATGCGTTCGTATGTTCAGAAGACGTGAAGGCGACCTGTACTAAAATTTCCCAAGAGCTCTGGCCGAGCATCATGTAAGCGACAGGCATTGGAATGCACAGTCCAATTACAACCAGCAACGACAGGTCTGCAAGACAGAGCGCTGCGGCCGACCGGGAAGCTATCCGGAGGGCAGAAAAGACTGCCAAGGGACTCAGGCCAAAAGGCCGGAGTGGTAAGGAACAAGGAGATTATGCCGGGGGGGGATGGAGGAGTGCCTCACGAACCAGGGGAGCTGAGCGACTTCGTGGAGTAACGGCTTGGGCCAGCGCCCAGACTGGAGTCGGCTGGCGATCTAGTTGAAGCCAAGATTCGAGGGACGAAGGTGAGCATGGGGAACAGGGTGGACCAGAAGACCGTCTGCGAACTTTGCAGTGCAGAGCAAGAAAATCGTTGCTCTGAATGCTGAGTGGCCGCGGCGGTGCGGAGGGAAAGAAGACGAGCGTACTAGATAGAGGGAGAGCGGAGCGCAGAGAACGACGAGAGTGTGGGGGCAACGTAAGAGGGGAGGAGCTGACCGGGGAGGAGGAAGATGAGAGTTACGGACACAAAGAACTTCGCGCTCGCGGCAACTCTCATTCTCCAATGGGACGCAAAAATCAATGGCGAGAATGGAGGGCAGTGGACGCAAAGATATCTTCGAGATCGTTCTCCAACGAGTAGGGTTGGTTGCAACTAACGAAGGACGATAGTAGCGAAGCAGGGAAAGAAAGTAAGCAAAAGATAGAGCAGGGAAACTTGAAGAAAAGGGCAGGGAGGAAGAGACGATCGAGCGAGTCATTGTGGACATGTGCGAACAGAGGTGAACAAGCTGCGATTGTTTTACCTCTGTTGTGCTCCAAAACAGTCGCAAGTTTGCACGAACAAAGAGTTACAAAAAAGGAGTCTGTCTTCGCGACTTTGCCTGCAGGAGACGAACAGAGGTAAGCATACTGCTACTGTTTTACCATTGTTGTGCTCCAAGACTATCGCAAGTTTGCATGAACAGAGAGTTAGTTACGAGAAATGAGTGAGTGCTCGCAACTTTGCCTGCAGGAGACGAACAAAGGTGAGCGTACTACGACTGTTTTACCGCTGTTGTACTCCAAGACAATCGCAAGTTTGCATGAACAGAGAGTTAGTTACGAAAAAGGAGTTGGTCTTCGCGACTTCGCCTGCAGGAGACTAACACAGGTGAGCGTACTGAGACTGTTTTACCATTGTTGTGCTCCAAGACGATCACGAGTGTGCACGAACAAAGAGTCAATTACGACGAAGGAGTCAGCCTTTGCGACATTGCCTATTGTTTTATCGTTGTTGTGCTCCAAGACAATCGCGAGTTTGCACAAACAGAGGTTCAGTTACGAAAGGAGAGTCAATCAAGAAAGGGGGAGACCATCAAGTACGAGCGAGGTGAGCCAATCGGATGATGAGTTACTGCTAGGTTACATACAAGTGTGACGAACTGAGCAATTCATGAGCAAGTGTTAGGTCAGAGCGAAACCAAACACACCGAGTGTTTTGTGAGTAAGTGCCAAAATCAGCTATGAGTCAATCGGGGACGGGTGAGCTGATTGGATGATGGGCTACTCCCGAGTTACATACAAGCCTAATGAACTGAGAACTTAACAAGCAAACGCCAAAATAAGCTACGAGCGAATGAGGTACGAGCAAGGTGAGCGGATCGGATGATGAGTCCGCGCCATGTCACATACAAGTATGCTACGAGCCAATCGAGTAAGAGCGAGGTGAGCCGATCGGATGACAAGTTACCGCCAGCTTACACACAAGTCTGCCGAATTGAGCGGTTGATAAGCAAGTACCAGAACAGCTGCGAGTTCGATGAGCCAGAGACGAGTTACAACAGTCGCGCCGTGGGCAAGTTCTTGTCATGGGCTTACTTGTGTTGAAATTGGGAACTGCAGAGTTCTGCGATTAAACTTTTCCTGGCACAGGCCGACAGACTGACACTAGCATACGGGGGCTCCCCGCAGTTCATAGTCTTAATACGTGGGCATAGAAACTTAAACTTCGCACAGCGATCTCGAGAAATTACGCTGGTATCTCCCTCAGCAGCTTCAAAGGTAAGCACTTTCCAAAGGTTTGTAACCTCCTTCTCGGGTCAGGGTTTTAGAAAGTCTAAAACTACGCTCATCTCTACTGGACACGTGAAGGAGTTTACGCTCGGTCAGCTAGAATTGAGCTGCGTTAAGTCACCTTCTGGTGTGGGGAGTCTAGCAAAGAGCAAGAACAAATAAATCTCAGTCCCCGACATGGTGAGCCCTGCGCGCATGCTCCATCGAGTGATAAGTTTCGGGCTGAATAAGGGGCAGCTCTAAAATCTTCTGGGATTATATGTGGACTTTGTTCGTCTGCTGCGCGAAAATGGGGGAGTGGTAAGCCTCTCGTTTGTGGTAAGGGAATCTTATGGCCTCACTTCTCAAACTATCTGGATATCCCAATCTACGAACTCGTCTAACTCAATGATGTACATGAACGCTGGCATGCTTTGTTATTTTTGAGACAGGTCTAAATAAAATTTTGGGTCTTTCTTTTAACCAGTTGAGCTCAGGTATTCCCTCGAGAGTCTAAAATTTCTCGAGACAAACTCAGAAGGTTGGTTTCAGTACAGGTCCAAGAACTGCGGTCAAAACTTGTTTATTCATAATTTGTTTGTACTCTGCGAGGATCAGGGTCCTCCGTAGGCCCCCTGTTACAGCATCGCCCGCCCTAAGTGAAGGCGGAGCTGCCCGCCCTAAGTGAAGGTGGGCCTGACATATCGCAAGAGGCCCTCGACTGTCAATTTCATATTTGGGGTCCAGGCAGTTGCGATGCGCCAGTTGGTTGAGAGAAACACGGGCCTGGCAACAAAGACATTTCCACGCCCTTCCAGGCTTTTCCCAGGAATGCAGGCCCTGGGCGTGATTCGCAGCCTCATACAGGGACAGTTGGGCGCCCAACCGAACGAGGCCCAGCAGCCCAGTAGCTGCTGTACACAGGCAGCCTCTTGGGGCCTTCCGGAAGCTTCTGGGCCCAGGCCAATGCAGCCAGGCTGTGCGAGCAGGCCAGCTCTTTCCATAAAGGAAAGAGCTCTCCCCTGGCAGCCTCATTCAGGCACTCGCATGCTAGCGGCAGCACTGCTGGAGCAAGAGCTCGCGGCTGCTGGCTGGCGCTGAGAGGCGAGGTGCAGCACGTGCGGTCGTGCAGGGAAGAAGGGCGCTGCTCAGGGCAGCGCCATAGCCCAGCCACCATAGCTGGTGGGCTTGGACTACAATGAGGCGCCGGGGTGGTCTTCGGGTGTAAGAGGGGACAGACGTGGGTGTAAAGTCACACCTTGTATTGGCGATGGTCTGCATGGGCCACATCTTCAAGTACTTCAGGTTGCTGCTGATGTCAACATTTGCATTGTCAATTAGTAGGCTGTAGTCGCTGTGCTAGGAGTAGGCTGGGCGCTGAGCGCCAAGTAGCAGTGTGAAGGGAACGGACTCTTGTGTTGATGAGGAGAGAGTATGCTCTCCGTGACATTGGTTTTCAGTACTACGAACCTCCATTGGTGTATTATTGGTGCGATGCTGTTCTCTGGACATGCTGTGACTATCTGGCTTTCAATGTGATGGTGTAATCTGGAATTGTCATCTCGCTGTTGCTTATTTTCCTTGCAATTTGGTATCGAAGCTGGTTCATATTGCGCTTCATTGGTTCTTCGCAATAGCTATTGGTGCTTCGCATGAGGTGTGGGGCAGTGATAAGGCATTGGCGTTAAACATTGGGCGGCCCAGGGTAGAGTGGGCGCGCCAGGGAGCTATGTGGTGACATACGGGGTGTATGCTGGATGAGGAGAGCTCGCTGATGTGGCATATTAAGCCGAGGTGGAACGACATTCTGCTGTTTGTTGTGCCGAGGCAAAGACCGGTCATCATAATTGCACATCAGGTTACCGGTGAGAAATCTGTGGTTGGGGGCAGCATTTATGAGGTACGTTGCTCTCTTCCTTATCTACCCTCTTTATCTTTTCAGACTTCTTACCGTGAGGAAGCGAGTTCTGTCTTGAGAGTCCTCTCGATGTGAGGTGTCGCGAGCGCTCAACCTTGAGAGTCGACATTCTTCCTGGGCAGCAAGCTGGTGGGAGACGGGCGAAGCCTCTGAAGGGCCCTGGACGAAGCACTCGGGTCACCGTCACCATGCCAACCCGCTGGGACTAGTACACGCATGCTTGGGCAGCAAGTCCTTGGTTCTGCTGCTTGCGCAATAGAGGTCATGCAGGGCTGCAGGGCATGCCAGCCCTTTGGACAGACGCTTACCAGACCGTCTTTAAATATTTCTGGCTGCGGACTTGGTGTTGAATCTGGCTGTGATCGTCGTCCTGTCTGCGACGTTAAATAATTCCTGAGGAGATGGGGGCTCTCCTTAAATCCCTCCTGATCAGCCAGATCAAACCACGTGGAAGGCTCGTTGCATGCGAGATTAAATAAAGTGCAGGGGCTGGCAGGTTCGGCGTTGACTTGGGGCACAGGGGTGGGCCGGATTGCACCAACGAAACACCCGCGGACGCGCCCTTGGGTCGAGCTCGGATCGCAGACCCAAATGGGTCCGCATCCGCGGCCTACCTGGTCCGCACCGCGGACCCGATTTTACACGAATTTTCCTGAATTAAATAATAGGTAAAAAAAAACAAAAAATAGGGTTGTAGGGAATTTTAAGCCCTACAACTCCACATTTTTTGTTTTCGAATCTGACTTTGTTTAGCATTTTTAAAAAATCAAAAACGAAATTGGATTTAAAGAAAATTACAAAAAATATATATAAAGAAAAGCAGGAATTTTTTTTGGTCATTTTTTATCATGAGATATATGGTCCGTGAGTTTACCTGTATTTTTTTAGAAATGAATTTATGTTTTTTGCAGAAGTATGAGGTGTTTTGAAAAAATGCAGATGAAAAAAAAAAAAAAGAAAAAAAAAAAGGGGTTTGATTGATTGATTGATTGATTGATTGATTGA
>BFEA01000007.1:4726874-4738224 GCA_003427395.1 Chara braunii | reverse complement strand
GTCCAGGAGGCTGCTCTTGCCAATGCCGAAGGAAGGCAGGGGCTGCAGCTGCAGCTCCTGCTCAAGCTCGTGAGGAACAGGCTATTTCTGGCCTGTTCCCTGTATTCGTGCCTGAGTCTTAGGGGTGGTCGAAACAATGAGGGCCTGAAAAGGCCCCCCGTTTCAGGCTGGAAAAACTCTGGGCCTGAAAGGCCCAGAAATAGGCTGAAACGGAATAGGGCCTGCAGGCCCTCGTATTTCAGCTTCCAGGCTGAAACGACCGGGGCCTGTAAGCCCTAACTTTTAGGCTTTTAGGCTGAAAGTCCGGGACGGGCCCTGCAGGGCCCGTGTGGCTACGCAGTATGCCACAACACGGCTACTTGGACATCTGTGTGATTTCGCAAGTTGGCTTTCTGCATATCGTTCCCACTCATATTCCTTGCACATGAGAGGTGTTGAGAAGTCAGGCTTTCTTTATCAAGCAGTGTGTGTTTATTAGGTGTGCTTTGGGCTTTGTTATTCTATTGCTCACATATGCTGGTTCTGCTTTGAGCCTTTCGCTGCTGGAACTTTCATGTTTTCGTTAATGGTTCCTTGTGAAGGCTTGTCGGTTTCAAATGAAAAGTGTGACACGCGGTACCGAAAATTCACCGTTTTGGCCGATAGTTTCTGAGCAAAGTTCAGCGAAAAGTTCGAAAACAAACTATACAGGCCCATAGTGCAAACATAAAAAACAGGCCAACGAAAATGAAAAAAAAAAACGAAACCAAACACTCTTCGAGTTAAAATGAAGCGTTCAACGAATCCAACAAAATGCCAACTTTGTTTTCATTAATGATCCAAACATGTCGAAATTGAACACATGACATACCCTAAAGCACCATGATCACACACAAAAAGAACAACACAAAAAAAAAAAAAAAAATCACGGCAGTATGACAGTTTCAGAGCACAACTCAATGAGAAAAACACGCCCCGTTAACCGCATGTGAAAAGTGCTTGGAAAAAAAACGGAACAAAAACTACATATATTGCCATTTGGAATAAAGAGGCTCTTTTGTATTCGGGGTTTGGGCGTTCCTTGTCACCAGGTGACTTCACCGGTACTGGCTCAAATTTTCCTATGGCTGGTATCATTGGAAAAGACGCTCAGATAATTCAACTTCTGGACTTGACAAAACAGGCTCGTGAGGACTGGTGGTTTACAACACCCTGCTCCCACTCAAACCAAGTGTGTCAGAATAGGACGCTTGTGGGACCTCACCTCTGTCTCTGGATCATAGCATCACCATATATCCACACGAGATCCTATTGAGACCAATAGCAGTAGTGAAATGGTCAGGGTAAGGCTAGAAAGGTGACTCAAGGACGATGCACGCAGATACAGTCCACTCCTGCCGAGGCCACCAATTCCCATTGAAGCCCGTACGAGTACTGGACCAAACACCTTGAAGGACAGTCCAAAAAGCCGAGCCAGGCCAAGAAATGAACAATCTGCGAGAACTGTGGGGAGTAGACGGGATGAGCTCTAGAGACCAACAAAGCGAACAGAACAAAGACTGATAATCTGATTACCTTTAAACTAGATGAAAAAATGATACGAAGCTGCCCCGTTCTCACAACCCGCAGCTGCTCAAACACACTCTCGTGCACTGCCCTTGCATATTCCAAAACCATCAACCCAGAAGGGAGCTGATATTCATTTGGTACATCAACGAAAAGAAAATCGTCGACCACTCCACTGTCATACTTGATTTTGAATAGCCGTGGGAGAACTTCAATTGTAGTCTCTGAAATGCCATCCATCACCCCCACCAGCAAGGGCATCACACTCGCACATGTCATCACAGTTGGGCAGAAACCAAAGCAACACCCAGCCAGGAACATAGACAATATACACCAAGTGCCAATTAATACCCTGAACTAATCAAGGTTTCTGAGCTTGTGATTCTGCAGCTGGATGATGAACAAATAGAAAGTGTGGCATGGAGAGATGGGTTTAAGACCAGGAGAGATGGGTTTAAGACCAAATAACAAATGCAACCGCCTTGGGGCCTGCCGGGGCGGATTGGATCTTGGGTGATTTAAACTGATTTTGCGCCAGCCCAGTCATCTGTATGTGCAGGCCGCAGAGCAGGCAGGTCCCGTGCAGGCTGACCCCAGCTGGTCCGCCCAGCTGGTAGCCTATTATGATAGTATTATCTTTTATAATACTCAAAGTGAAAAGCGGTGCTCGTAAGACACCGGCTGTGCGCCCAAGGGAAACTCCTTTCCCATGGGCAGCCTTTCCCAATCGAATCATCAGCGGCCCAAGGGAAAAAAGTTCAAAAAACTTCTGCGCTGGTGGGTCCGCCCCCAGATAAACCATTTGAGGGAGTTCGAGATGCTTGTTGCAACAGCTCGAAGCAAATGTTTCCGTGGCACTCCTTTCATTCTGTTTTGGGTGATTCCTCATGGGCCCGGTTTCTCTTTCTGTTTTGGGTGATTCCTCATGGGCCCAGTTTCTCGTTTTCTGCAGGCGCCGGTCTTTGTCACAGCGATTCCGATTCACACTCTGTCATCTGCTGGTGGGGCATGTTTGAACACAAGTACATAGCAGACTGATTCGGAAGGAAATAAGACATGTAGCCGGTGCACAAGCTCGAACCCCTGTGAAGCAACAGGATATTAAAGTTTTTTTCACTTTCTTCTGAAGTCTCTTTTTTGAGGAATTGAAGTGAGATCTGTGTATGAACAGTTGATACGTGTGCCATTCTTTTCTTTTTTATTTAAAAAAAAAACAAGGACGATGGCTTTGAGATATTGTCAGTGAACTGCCCTCCGCTCTGTAATCCAGAATCAGTTTTACGGCCTTGCTCCACCACTCAAAGAAAAAATTATAGGGGTGCACCTTTCATGCTCTAGCAGAATATCCGTTCCCATTTTTGCATATTTGACGAGTGTTGGAGCAAGGTTTTTACTCTGTTTGTCTGATATCATATGGATTCCGCCTTAAGCCTGTATTTCAACAGTTCATGGGTGTGCCATTTGAGCTGAGCCCGTTGGTTATTCTGTTCATGTGATTGCATCTGGATTCAAACTTGGGTCCGTATTTCAACAGTTCATGGGTGTACCATTTGAGAGAGGCCTGATGGTATCTGTGTACCATTTAGCCACAAACACTCTGCTGTTTCCTTTTCTGTTCTCCCCCCTCCCCCTCTTGTTTGTGTTTTTTTTTTTTTTGGGGGGGGGGGCGTTTCTAGAACTCAGCCCACATAACATCCCCACCTGCACGACACTGTCCTGTCCTGCCTGTACTGTGCCATCCAGTCCACATTCTATATGACCCACCCTGCACTACAAAACACGCCCAACCCCCATTGCACTGCCCAGTCCACAGAGTATGACCCACCTACACCACACTCGACTGCCCTGCCAGATATTATACTGCCTGGTCCACATGATATGACTCACTGCACGTGGTACGACCTAGCACTCAGCCCACATAACATCCACACCTGCACGACACTGTCCTGTCCTGCCCGTACTGTGCCATCCAGTCCACATTCTATATGACCCACCTTGCACTACCAACCCCCATTACACTGCCCAGTCCACATAGTATGACCCACCTACACCACACTCTACTGCCCTGCCAGATATTATACTCCCTGGTCCACATGATATGACTCACTGCACGTGGTACGACCCGCACTCAGCCCGCATAACATCCCCACCTGCACCACACTGTCCTGTCCTGCCCGTACAGTGCCATCCAGTCCACATTCTATATGACCCACCCTGCACTACAAAACATGCCCAACCCCCATTACACTGCCCAGTCCACATAGTATGACCCACCTACACCACACTCTACTGCACTGCCAGATATTATACTGCCTGGTCCACATGATATGACTCAGTGCACGTGGTATGACCCGCACTCAGCCCGCATAACATCCCCACCTGCACCACACTGTCCTGTCCTGCCCGTACTGTGCCATCCAGTCCACATTCTATACGACCCGCTCCGCACTACAAAACACGCCCAACCCCCATTGCACCACCCAGTCCACATAGTATGAACCACCTACACCACACTCTACTGCCCTGCCAGATATTACTGCCTGGTCCACATGATATGACTCACTCCACGTGGTACGACCCAGCCTCCATAGTATTGCCAAGGCCACATGATACCGCCCAGTCCCCATTATACCGCCAAGGCCACATGATACTGCCCAGCCGACACTGTACCGATTGTACCGGCCAGTCCACTATACCACAGTGTGTTGCCCTGCCAAATACTACTGCCCGGCCCACATGATATGACCCACCGCACGGGGTATAACCCAGCCTCCATAGTGTCGCCAAGGCCACATGATACCACTCAGCCCACTTAGTCCTGCCTGGAAGCAGCGACGGGCGAATTCTGCCTGATGCTGGCCGTGTTTTTTGCTTGGGTTGGCGTCGCTCAGTCTGTGTTCTTCTTTTGTGGACGGAGGGGAAATGTGTGTATAAGCACCGTCCAGCGGTCCGCCCCACATGGTGTCAGCAGGCTTGACAGAGAGATTTTGCCCACGCCCATTGGCCACGGCCAGTGACCCACACTTAATGACTTGTTATTCTAATACATAGGACGTAGTTGTAAGATAAGATATTAGATATGATATTCCGTCTTTCTATCCCCATCTATGTCTGCCACAGTGGAGGCTGAAGAGGTTGAATAATACGGAAGTCACACTTGCAATGAGAAGAAAGATTGCAGCATTCTCGCGCAACCAGTTCATGCAGCTCGAAAAGACAGTTCACTATTTGGATCGTGATGAAACACAGTCCGATAGTCGCTTCCACCTTCACCTGGGAGTTTGTCGACTCATTGGCAATAGGTTCACTGAAAAATGGCACGGAAATAATCATAGTACTGCTCAAGACTGTCATTCTGGGTCCAGCACCCAAGTTTTGTACGGAGTCCATGCACTGAAAGGATTACACATGTCTCGATGTCTAAGCCCCCGACCCTGTCCCAAGTCTAGAGTCCCATGTACCATCATAGGTCCCATACGACCCGTCCAGATGGTAGGTCCGGTAAGTTAGGTACCCTGGTAGGCCCAGGTTGTTAGTGATCTGTCGATCTGTCAGTCCAGTCGCAGCTCAGTCCCAGTAAGGCCAACGAAAACTCCAGATGCGTTGGAAGCATGGTAACCGCAGACCCGGACACAGGACACTTCCGGACTGTTTTCCAGACCTGCGTCTGGACCAGTCCGGACATCACCGGACACCAGACTGTCCGAACTGTGTTGGCAGTTCGGACAGTCTGGATCCCAACCCCGTATCCCTATCTTTCCCCTATCTTTCCCGCCAGTCTCCATCCCAACCCCCCATCTTTCTCGACCCTACCTGCCGGTCTCCGTCCCTCACTCCCTGAGCCTCCTTCCTTCCACTGCGTACCTCCTCTCTCCCTCCGCGAACCTCCTCCCGAAGCTCCCGCCGTGGAAGAAAGGACAAAGCTGGAAGAAAGGACAAACCCGGAAGAGAGAGAGAGAGAGAGAGAGAGAGAGAGAGAGAGAGAGAGAGAGAGAGAGAGAGAGACCTGCTTCTTGGACGTTGGCGGCGGCTGGCTGGTTCGTCGGCGAGGGCTGGACGTTGGCGGCAGCTGGCTGTTTCGTCGGCGATGGCGGCTTCCTCGTGGATGGCTGCGAGGCTGCAGGGGGGACGTGACGGGCAGCAGCTGGCGGCTTCCGAACAGCGCGCCCGTGAGATTCAAAAACGGCCAGTTGGAAAATGCTGGCCCTGCCTCCCGCCACCCCACCTGAGTCTGCACAGACTGTGGTGGCTCCGGCCTTCGACCGATGTCCGGTAGGGCGAAAAGACACAAAAATCGGCCCAGTATTTTTCCGGGGCCACCGAGGACCCGAAAAATGTCCTTGGCGGCCCCTTTTTTTTCCTGATTTTTTGTTGGGGCACCCGGTTCCGGATGTCCAGGACCGGACACCGGACCCTTACATAATGTTTGGGGGTGTCTGGAAACCGGTCCGGACGTCCGGTCGGTTACCATGGTTGGAAGCCAACCGCGGTTGACAACGGTACAGGTGGAAAAGACCAAGATTGGGAAGCGCAGCAAGTACAGAAGTACAGCATCTGCAGAGCGTCAACACAATTGGCATTCCTGCCTGTCACTGAGGCGCCGTTGTGGTCTTATGCCGTCAAGCAGCGGGTGAGGCTGGAAGTAGTCTGTAATCGATGGCTTGGCGCCTTACATTAGCACAGAGAGAGAGAGAGAGAGAGAGAGAGAGAGAGAGAGCTGTCTCTTATACACATCTAGATGTGTATAAAGAGAGAGAGAGAGAGAGAGAGAGAGAGAGAGAGAGAGAGAGAGAGAGATGGAGGGAGGGGGGTGGGTGAGAGAGAGAGAGAGAGAGAGAGAGAGAGAGAGAGAGAGAGAGAGAGAGAGAGAGAGAGAGAGAGAGAGAGGGCGAAAGGCCTAAGGGCAGAGTATGTCTGAGGTTGAGTAGGTAGAGAGAGGACTTGCATCGAATGCCTATACATAGGTATGGCCCAGGAGCAAGAATCACCAAAGTGAGGAGAAACAGCAATGCAACGCACTGGGCGCTTGGGAAAAAAACACCAATCTGACTCACCCAACTCTGGACTCAACATGCACACGAATCATCAAACATGAGACAGGCAAGAAGGGGGACAGACATAAAAGAAAGATCCCTCCTTGCCTCACACACACTAGTACAACGAATGATGGAGGAAAAAGACGAAAAATGTGGGGTAAGAACAAGGAGAAGAAAAAAACAAGACTGTGACTCAATGTCTCAGCTGAATGACCAGTCTCTCGCTGTTGAGTCCGAGTCTGGGAGAAAACTCTTGAAATAGTAACAAAGTCTCTCATCTCTGTCTCTCACTCTCTCTCTAGAACAGAAGAGAAGAGAAGTGGTGGATATGGAAGGGGGGATTCGAGGAAGGAGAAAGAAGAAGAAGAGGAGGAAGAATAAGAAAAATCGCCCTCTCTCATGACCAAATTCTGACCAGTGAAAGATGAAGTGTTGAGCTGTCATGAGCTGCAGGTGGAAGGTCATTTCCAGCCGGTGCCGAAAACCCAATCCATGACACCCAGGTGAGTGCTCCACCGGTGCACTGCTGCTGAAGACCTCCTCTCCTCTAGTCCTCTACTCTCCCCATGCACTAGCACCAACTTTGACGCTGCTTCTGCTGTCTGACAGGCGCAGGCCTCAACACTGCATATCACATCTGAGCCCAGGCCCAGCTATTTACCGCTGGGCCTACTGGGAGTGGCCTCTGCTTTGGCCTGTCTCCTAGGCTGTCCGATTGGACCTTCGTATTGGTCTAGGACGTGGGCTATCCAAGGCCTGAAGTCCTGGTCCTGGTGCAGCTGGCCAAAAAACCACCTGCCCGGGTCCCTACCAAATTCCAGGTATTCCTCAGAAAGAACAAGGGGCTGGACCACAGAAAAGACAAACCGGTCCAGCGCAGCCCAAAACAAAGTGCTTCAGGCCTAAAACTCAGCCACTGGGCCTGAAGCTGGCCCAGCCGGTCCAACAGGCCAAATGTGCCCGTTTGGACAGGACAACATCCAAACAACACATCCCAGACCACAGAAAACCTGGAACAGACCCAAATACTCTGAAACCTAATAAGGGTCCTCAAGCAAGGCCCAAAACATGGCCGCAACCCTGGGACAACCCAAAAATGCACTGCTTGTGGCCCAGGATCTGTGCTGGCCCGTGTGAGCTCTGTGCATTGGACTGAGTGAGAGAGATACCTGTTTCAGAGTGCTGGCGGCCATAGCCGCCCTAGTGTGCATTCCAGAGACTGTCGTATAATACTTCAACCTGCAAGCACTTACCAAGCGTTCTCAGACTGTGTTGGAGTGCATCTCGTGTGTGAAGCTTTGTGATGACCTGTGGACTTGCTGTTGTGTGACAAGTGGTGCGAACTCATACGATCCATGCAGCATATAGCTAAGGTCACCAAGTGCATCTCCCTACAAAAGTCAAAAGGGCAAACTGCTTCCACAATTGCCATCTCCTTCATAGTCCATACCTTGCAATTGCTACCTTCTCTACCAACCACAGCTACTGTGAACCGGGACACTGGACGGATCCAGACATCTGCCCAGACTCTTCTCTGCTTCAATCTGGACGTCCGGACATCCAGCCCGGTTGGTCTGGATGGGGGACAGAGACTCTGGATATATCCGGATATATTAGTAAGGAGGGGGGAGGAGCCATATATCTCATAATATACACAAAAAAACACAGGCCCCATGGCCGAAGCAATAGAATCGGAAGGGGAAACCTGAATCCCTGAGTGGATCAAGGCAATGATAATGGCCGGATGCACTGATAGTAAGCCATGGCTCTGGCAAAAGAAATTTGGCTGCCTGAGTTTCCATGCCCACAGAGGCAAGGTAAGCCATGGCCCTGGCAAATGGAAACAAGCAAAATGAACCAAGCCCATGTGGCTGAATGTCACACCCACGAACCCTTCATAACCACACCAAGTTCGAATCCTGGTTATCAATCCAATAAGAAAAGGGCTTCGATCCACTCCACAACATTCAAATGCATCTGGACTGAACACGTTCATACTGACCGAACATGGTGAATTATTGGAGACCACAATCAGCCTCAGTAAACTCAAAATGCTGACTAGTGGAGCAAGGCCGTAAGCCGGCCTGAATTACCTGGGGTACATAAGTTCCTCAAAAAAAAAAAAAAAAGCAAGGTAAGCAGCTCGCTACACAAGAAGAAGAAGGAAGAAGACAAACGACAAAGGAGGCGAAAATGAGCATTGAGTCTAGGCTGTTTTCCCGGGCGCCCGGGCACCCAACTTCTGCCCGGGTACGCGCCCGGGTGCCCGGCCGGGCACGACCCCCGGGCAGGGTTCCAGGCAGCCCCAGCGCCAAAAAAAAAAAAAAAAAAAAAAAAAAAAATCAAAAAAATTAAATTCCAGGAAAAAAATATGTTGTGTAGGATTGAAATGCAAACCACTTTTGGCTGAGGGTCACATTATAATTCCTCACAGAATCGGAGATAAAAAAGAAAATAACAGAATCACACAAAGGCACCCCCCTTTAGACCCCTTTAGCCCCTTTAAAACCAATTTATACCCCCCTCCCCCCCCCTTGACAGCCAACTCGCAAAAAACGAAATGAGCCCGGATTTGGAGTCCTCTGGGAGAGCGCAGAAAAGCAAAAAAAAAAAATCTTTTTCTTTTTTTTTTTTTTTGCACGCCCGGGTACCCCGGGCGTCACGCCCGGGTGCCCGGCCGGGCGTGAGAATCTTCCTAGCATTGAGTGGTAAAAAAAGTAAAGGAAATAAACGAACATCCCGTTTCCTTGATGTTTCTTAAAGCTAAGAAACGGGGAGCAAATGGAGGGCATATGCTTTCTAATGAATAATGCCCATAGTTAAAGCCCGATACATTTAAATTTAATATGTTTCCTGTTGTGTCTGTCATTTTGTGGATTTGGGGATGTTGGAACCTCCCAATATATGGAAGGGGATCAGTGCTTAAAGAAAGCTAGCTGTAACTGCGGTCAGATACATCCAAGAAATTCTGAAGCATTCACTAGAGCTTGAAATTGTTTTCTTTTTCCATGTTCCTTTCTTTCTATGCTTTGTTCGGAAGGGCCAGAAACAAACATTTTTTGGAGGGGGGCGCCTGGGACCCGAACCATCGTCCCAGGTGGCCCCACAAACCACCACTACCTCCTAGCCTCATTTGGCCGGGGCAGAAAAGAACTGTTCACCAAGCTTTGCCGACGTGCCACTGCAACGTTTTTGTTTTCCTTTCAGGCTAGCACCATCAGCCATTTTGATCCAGTAGCACTGTTCACCTGAAGAATGCTGTTTATGGTATTCTGATGTTTCAAGTTTGCCTGTGAAAGGTAGTGGATGGTTTAATGATTGGGCGAGGGCCCAATACTGGCATTCCCAACGAGATAACAGACCCGGACATCCAGATCCAGTCAGTCCGCATTCCAATCCGCACGTGCGGCCAGTACCCATGCAACAAACATCCACTCAACAGGAGTGAGCTCTTTGATTGAATATTGCAACTTTAGTGTGCAAGTCCCTACCAGATTCACAGCGAGAGAGCAGTTCAATACCTCCTGCCCTTCATCGAGTTTCAAACGGGAACCACTGATTTACAAATCTTATTAACAGAATTTAGCAAACATTGTCAAATATTATTGCTCTGCGATTGTGCATTCTTTTCTTGGCTGGGGTATGCACTTGCGAGAGGGAATAATGACCATGAGATGGACCACCTACCAAATCCACGGCCCGGATTTGCTCCACATAATTCACAATGCCAAATGTCCTGAGAAACCACAACCACCATAGCCACAACCATGCAGTGCACAACCGCCACAACTAGACTTAATCAGCAGATTCACATAGTGAATAAACACAGCAGATTCGGCAAAGTCTACCAGTGATATAGACATTGTAATAAGCAACACGCACTCAGGAGTCCTCGAACGCAGCAGCGAGAGCTCTGCACCTGGCCCCAGTGCCATTTTTGAAACTCCCAGCAGACAGGCTAATCTCTCTTGGCACTGTTGCAAGGCGCTATGTCAGGAACAGGGTCTGAACGCGCTTAAAATAAGAAATGACAGATACAGGGCACACATGGTTGGATAGATGCTTGGACCGTGTCTGGGTCTGGCAAGTGAGTTCTAGTTTGAAACCTTTCCGAACAGAGAACCAGACAACCTTGGTAACAGCTCCAAACCCACTCCAAAAGGGCATGTTGAAAAACAGCAGGGTGTGAGTACGTGTGTTAGATCCTGCTGCTACCGCTGGGCCAGGACGCAAGGTCTACACAAACTTGCACATGCGAGGCCACTGCCTCTATGAGCCCCATAAGGCCCCATTTTGCAGCCCGCCGGCCGCCCTAAGTGAAGGCAGGCTCGACGAGGCCCTCAGGGCCCTACTCTGGCCACCACGCAACTCAGGGAAATTCAGGCAGTTGCGCAGCGGCAGTTGGTTGAGTGAACCCAGGGCCTGGGCCGCCTGTGTGAATGTATGTGAAGCAGGCCCTGGGCTGGATACGGGTACTGGGCGAAGCACAGGCCAAAGGCAGTTGGGCACATGCAACCACCTCAGGCCCAAGGCCTGTTTTCGCTCGTGCTGGGCCTCAGGCTACCGAGGCCTACTGGAAGCTTCCTGGGACTGGACGCAGGCAGGCCACTTCGATATAGCAAAGGGCCTGCCTCCTCATTCGGTATTCGGGTACTGGCCGCATGCTGCGCTATTTGCTGGCTGGCGCCTACGCTCTCACGGGCGAGCAGGAAGGAGCGGGCAGCCATAGCCGAGCTGCTCCGCTGTGAGCTGGGTGTGGCGCAGGGTGG
>BFEA01000007.1:4707628-4726623 GCA_003427395.1 Chara braunii | reverse complement strand
ATTGTCAATTATGAACTCTTGGTGTGTTCTTATTTGGTGAATCTCGTGATGCAATTCTGCTGTTGGTTCGAGGTCAAGACTATCTGGACTCATATGTATGATGCTGTTTGATTGCTGAAGTTCGCTGTTGCTCATCTTCCTTGCAGTTTGGTATCGAAGCTGTGGTACGTTTGCGCTCATCTGGCGCTTGTCTTCTGCCTGGTACGGTACATACATGCGGTCTGGTTGGCGAATTTGGCCGTAAGTGGTGTGTAGTGAGGAGGGCGGAGGCGAGTGTTTGGCGACCCAGGAGGTGAGGAGATCGCCAGGAAGGCTACGTGGGGTAATGTGGTCTGGACAGTGTGATGAGAACTATCTAATGTGCGATTGATGCTGAGGTGGAACGGCGAGATAATGCTGGTTGTGCTGGTTGTGCCGATGCAGTGACTGGTCATCGCAATCGCCATAAGGTCATCTGGTGAGATTATCTCTGTGGTTGGGGGCAGCTATTTGAGGTATGTTGCTCTTAACCTTATTTACCCTCGTCCTCTCATTGTGAGGTGTCGAGCGCGCTCAAACTTGAGAGTCGGCAATGTTCACATGGAGCATCTGGGAGAAGATGGGCGGAGCTTTCTGAAGGGCCCTGGATGAAGCACTTGGTCACGGTCACCATGCCAACCCACAGGGAGTAGAGCACGCATGCCTTGCTGCTTGTCCTTTGTTCGGCTGCTGCGCTGTTAGATGGGTACTGATGGGCAGGCCAGCCCTTAAGGGAGACGAGACCGGGCGTCTTTAAATAAGCACCGGAAGGGGAACCATTGGCTGTTATCGTCGTCCGGCTACGACATAAAAGAATTCCTGGAGTCACTTGGAGGCGGACGTTAAATTGCCTCTGGATCAGCCAATGGTTGTCAGGCTCGCTGCACGCAAGGAGAGCCCAGTGCAGGGGTGGCCAGCTCAGCAGATACTCGGGGCACAGGGGTGGGCCGGACACACCTTTAGACACGTGACGCTCTCCAGATTGCTCAGGGACGCTGACGTCAAGTGATACTCCGGGGAACTAAGGGAGGGGTAAATTCCATGTGATAAGTTCGAGAAAATTCCATGCTGTCCTATCCACACAAATGATTCTATTTTTATGTCTTGATCAGTTAGGTGTACAGCCATTTAGAACTGTTTCTTGTCAATGATGCTTCTGATTGCGGACTAGTCAAACTAAAAATAGTTCCGTTCGTAGGAATCTGACTTACCTGTTGACCTCAAGTGATATCTGTTCCGAAATAGCAACCAATTACTTAGTTGGTCTGTGCACTACGCTGCGGTAGGCATCCAGTGTGCATTAGCGCAGATTGTGTACAGTGCTGTAGCCTATGAGCGATAGGGAGGAACAGCAACCGGACGATCTTGCGATCGGCAAGGCGCCCAGTAGCCCACTTGGCATTTGGACCAGAGGGCGACAAACATCTGTTCCGCCAGCTTAGGGAGAGGCAGCAGCAGCAGAGGAGGGCTAGAGCAGCAGAGGCTAGCACGGCACTTGTGAGTGAAGCCGCAGCTTCAGAAGCCATGGCCACCTCAGCACAGCAGTCTACTCAGGCGGGTAGTTCAGGGTCTGTTGGGTCAACGGTCGTGCAGACCCAGAGTCAGTCCACTGGCGTAATGGCGAGCCAGCCATTGGTCTTGACCTCCGATGAGATCGCCATACAGGAGGCAGCTTTGAAAGAGGCACAGCTACAGCATGCATTAGGACGGATAAAAGCGGATAAGGAAAGAATGATAAGAAGAAGAGCCAGGATGCAGCGGAGAGAAGCGGACGTTAGTGAGTTAGAGGAGATGGACCTGACGAGACCGGTACACCCGACAAGCTTGTATTCGTTGTGGCCAATATGGCCATAATCAATTCAAGTGCCGTAACAAGAAGGTGACCGACAAGATCCCGCCTACGATGGGGCAGGCGGTAGTTCGTTGTGGCCAATATGGCCATAATCAATTCAAGTGCTGTAACAAGAAGGTGGTCGACAAGATCCCGCCTACGATTGGGCAGGCGGTAGGATCCTCACATCCCGTTGGTAGCAATGTTGCCAGCACTTCAGGCACCGCTCCGGGAAACACGTCGGGCCAGTAGGAATAGTAGTTGTTCCTACTAGGGTCGAGGTGGTGGAGACACCCTCACCATCTTGAGAGATGGCCCAAGCTACTGACTCCAGCGTCGTCCCGCAAACACGTTCAGACCCATCGAGCCTCTGTTCGATGAATGTGTTTGAGTCCTTAGAGGAGCTAGAGGTGGAGTGGTCTAGGTCAGACCCGCTAGCTTCTTGGACGACCCTAGTCAAAGCCCCGAAGGGTGAGATGTTCGTCAGCGAGGTGGTCATTCGCCGTCGCAAGGCTGGGGCCTATTATGACACTTGCTCGACAAGGAACTTCATTAGTCGCTCGTGCGTTGAGAGGCTGCGTTTACAGGGGCGAGTGCAACGCCTGAGTCGACATGTGGAGTCGACCTGTGCCAACAAACAGCGCATGGTAGTCAACGACTACCTCCAATATGTGGAGTGTTGTTTCCCGTACGCGGGAGGGGAATTGAGACATCGTGTCTCGTTCCTAGCGAGTGACGAGCTCCCAATGGATATGTTTGTTGGCACAGGTCGTTCAAAGCTAGTAGTCTGATCGAGTCCCATGGATGCATGTGTGCGTCCGCGTTTTATAACTATTATAAGCAAAATCAGGAGGAGGGTATGTACCTAGTTTATGTCTCTGCTGCAGGCGAGCCGGTGAAAATGCCACCGGAGATAGAGGGAGTAGTTGCTAAGTACCTTGATCTATTTGAAGAGCCGACAGGGGTTGTAGAGAGGGAGGTCGTCCACGCGATAGAGATTATCCCTGGGTCTAGTATCCCGAAGGGTAGGATGTATCGGATGTCTCCAGGCAAGCTCGATGAGTTTCGCCGACAACTCAAGGAACTCGTAGAGAAGGGTTGGATCCGGTCGAGTGTCTCTCCTTATGGATCTCCTGTTCGTACCTAAGAAGGAGGGCACACAAGATGTCCATTGACTATAGGGGCCTCAATGCCATCACTGTAAAGAATAGAGAGCCCCTACCGCACATCGATGATTTGTTAGATAGAGTGCAAGGGTGTCGGTACTTCAGTAAGATAGATCTGAAGTCCGGGTACCATCAAATTGCAATCCGGCCCAAGGATCAGCACAAAACCGCTTTTCAAATCAGGTACGGTCTGTACGAGTTTGTGGTGATGCCTTTCGGCCTTTGCAATGCTCCTGGCACCTTTCAGCACGCTATGAATCGGATCTTCCATGACTACTTGGATAAGTTTGTCATCGTGTACCTCGATGACATACTTATTTTTAGTAAGACTGTCGAGGAGCATGTTGCACACTTGGACAAAGTCCTTAGTCTCCTGCAACAGCACAAGCTCAAGATCAACGATGAGAAGTGTGAGTTTGGCCGCACCCGTGTCTTGTACTTGGGTCATGAGATTTCCGCGGAAGGGTTGAAGCCTGATGACGCGAAGGTGGCCAGCATTCGTGACTGGCCGCGTCCTCAGTCTGTGACTAAGATGAGATCATTCTTAGGGATGACCGGCTACTATCGCAACTTCGTGGAGAACAATAGCATAGTTGTCGCCCCTTTGACTGATCTGACCCGCCTTGACACCCGTGGGAGTGGACTGAGAGATGCGAGGCTGCTTTCAGACATCTGAAGCATGTGTTGACGCACTACGAAGTCTTGAAGCTTCCTGATCCTGATAAGCCATTTATAGTAACTACGGATGCTAGCCAATATGGCATAGGCGCCGTACTTGCACAACAGGAGCGGAAAAAGTTGAGGCCAGTAGAGTACAAGTCCAAAAAGATGCCCTCTCAGAAGTTGGCTAAGTCCACCTATGAGAAGGAACTCTATGCGGTGTGCAAGGCTCTGACCCATTTGAGGCATTACCTCCTTGGGAGGTTCTTCGTCCTCAAGACTGATCATCAAACCCTGAGATGGATGAGAACTCAGCCGGTACTCTCTGACGCTCTCAAGCGTTGGATCGAAGTCATTGAGCAGTATGACTTCGAGCCCCAGTACATCAAGGGCGAGTACAACAAGGTTGATGATGCCCTGTCGCGCAGACCAGACTTCTCGGGTGCGCTGATCACTGAGTTTGGGCTTGAGGACACTGTTACTCTTTCCATGGTGGAAGCCTATCGAGAGGATCCGTTCATGTCCGAGATCATCCGCAGACTCGAAGCGAAGGACAAATTGACCTTTGTTGAGTTTGAGTTGGTCAACGGCTTGCTGTTCCTCGAGAAGGGTGGGAATAAACGTTTGTGTTCCTAATAGAGAGTCTTTGCGCAGTTTGTTTCTAGGAGAGTGCCATGACGCCACCAGACATTTTGGGTATAAGAAGACCGCAGCCAATTGTTCTGGTGGCCCACGATGATGCGAGACGCCCAGTTGTACTTGAAGACTTGTCAGGTATGTCAAAGAGACAAGCCAGGTACTCAGGCTGCTCTTGGGCTCCTGAAGCCCCTTCCGATTCCGAAATGGCCTGGTGAGAGTCTGTCCATGGACTTCATGGATACTCTGATCACCAGTAAGAGTGGAATGCGTCGTATCTTCGTTATCGTGGATAGATTTAGTAAGTATGCTAGGTTAGTAGCAATGCCGGAAACAGCAAGGACAAAGTACGTGATTAGAATGTTTAAAGAGAACTAGGTCAGGGATTTTGGCTTACCGAAATCCATAATCAGTGACAGGGATGTCCGATTTACCAGCGAGCTGTGGAAAACCACTGCTGCAGAGCAGGGAACCCAGTTGCAAACGACTTCTGGGAATCACCCACAAGCCAACGGCCAGGCCGAGCAACTGAACCGCGCTGTACAACACCTGTTGAGGCATTACATCAAGCCCAACCGGGTGGACTGGGATGAGAAGCTTGCACTCATCGCCAGCTTGTATAACAATGCGGTACACAATGCCACCGGGGTGAGCCCGAACAGTTTGCTACTGATTTTCAAGCCTAGACTGCCCCTGGATTTTCTCCTTCCTGAGGATTAGTCGACTGCTGCACCACGTACGTTAGAGTTTGCTTACCGCTATGAACAGAAGATGCAGCAGGTTGTAGAACAGATGCAAAAAGCACAGGCGGCTATGATAGAATCTGCGAACAAACACCGCCGTGAGTCTTCATTTCTAGTTGGGGACAGAGTCTGGGTTAAGTCCTCAGAACTGGGACAGGAGCACGGGATCTCCCGCAAGCTCATGCCACAGTACTTTGGACCTTGGGAAGTTTTAGACATCGTTGGGACAGATCCGGATGGGCCATCTTATGTTATCCGGATCCCTGGTCATCTTCGAACTTACCCTGTCTTTCACGCCTCCAAGCTTGCACCTTTCAAGGAAACAGATGAGTTTCCTTCTCGTCGCTCAATGCTGCCCCCAACCATGGATGGAGAAGTGGACATCGATGACATCGTGGATCACAGGGAACTGCCACCCCTGAGACCGGCAGGAAGGGGACGTCCTCCGAAACCGAAGCTGCAGCACCGCGTTCGGTTCAGACATCATACTGATCCCAAAGAGGATCGTTGGTTCACGAGGGAAGAACTCATGCAGACCGCTCCTCAAGTTGTAGCCCACTATGAGAAATCTCTGCAGAAGGGAAAGCGCCCCATCATTGAAGACTGAGCTTCTCAGAGGACTGTCGAAGCTGAGGAGGAGGGAATGCGAGGCCACTACCTCTATGAGCCCCATAAGGCCCCATTTTGCAGCCCGCCGGCCGCCCTAAGTGACGGCAGGATCGACAAGGCCCTAAGGGCCCTACTCTGGCCACCACGCAACTCAGGGAAATTCAGGCAATTGCGCAGCGGCAGTTGGTTGAGTGAACCGAGGACCTGGGCCGCCTGTGTGAATGTATGTGAAGCAGGCCCTGGGCTGGATACGGGTACTGGGCCAAACACAGGCCAAAGGCAATTGGGCACACGCCACCACCTCAGGCCCAAGGCCTGTTTTCGCTCGTGCTGGGCCTCAGGCTACCATGGCCAACTGGAAGCTTCCTAGGACTGGACGCAGGCAGGCAACTTTGATATAGCGAAGGGCCTGCCTCCTCATTCGGTATTCGGGTAATGGCTGCATGCTGCGCTATTTGTTGGCTGGCGCCTACGCTCTCACGGGCGAGCAGGAAGGAGCGGGCAGCCATAGCCGAGCTGCTCCGCTGTGAGCTGGGTGTGGCGCAGGGTGGCCCTTGGGTGCGAGTGGCATCTGTGTGTTGGGGAACGAGGTTGTGAGTGTAGTGAGAGACATGCCTGATGCTGGAAGCGTGCGACATTGGTCGCTGTATGCTCGTTCTTCGGGGTGCTGTTGTCGTCAACTTCGGCATTGTAGTATAGGCTAGATAGGATCTGCCACATGTAGTCTGGGCGCCGAGCGCCAGATAGGATATCAACTCTAGTTCTTCGTTAATGATGATGATGGGTCTATTTCAGCATTGTCAATTATGAACTCTTGGTGTTCTTATTTGGTGAATCTCGTGATGCAATTCTGTTGTTGGTTCGAGGTCAAGACTATCTAGAGTCATATGTATGATGCTGTTTGATTGCTGAAGTTCGCTATTGCTCATCTTCCTTGCACACATCAGGAGAGTCAAAGATATGCAAAGGTGCGAATGGGACTTCAAACCATGAGATCCGTCGACCATGAACCACACATTTCGCTCTCAAAATCCTAAGCCTGCAAAACATGCGTCGCTGGAAAGGACTTTGAGTAAGCAAAGTTCGCAACCACAGCAGAGTGTAGTAGAGAGGAGATCTAGCAACACAACAACATGGTAACATACAGGAGGCAGCCCACATTGTATGTAAAGCATTTTCTGCAATCTCTGGCCCACTCATAGCTTGAAACACAAACAAAAAGGGCAATAGAAATGAGCACTTGACCACAACTGAGGCATACTCAGTTCGACACGGGCCCAGCAAGGCCCGACCAGGTAGGCTAGGGGTCTGTAGAGTGTAGGGTCTGTGTCGTTTCGACCCACAGTAGGGGCCCATAGGGTCGGTAGGCCAGTTTAGGCCTGAGTAGGACCGGTAGCAGTTAGAGGCCCTGTAGGCCTCGTTTCCGTTACATCCCCTGGCGCGTGTTTTGGCGCCAGACCCTGATTCAAAGGCCGCGCCTTTTCAGTAGGCGCTGGGCCGACTGAGGCTCAGCCTTAGTTTGGGCGCCAAACTTTCGAGGCCCAACCTCAGTTTGAGCGCCAGACTCAGCCGTTGAGGCCGACCCAGCGCTATATAAAGTTGTGTCCAGCCTCAGTTCGGCATTGAGTAGAAGATGGAGTAGAGGTTCTCTTCGGATGACGGCAGTGTAACGGTAGTCTTCCAGCGCTGAGAGTAGCGCAGGGAGAGAAGAGAGACTGTGGCAAAGGCCAGGGGACTTACCTGAGACTTACATGCGACGTCACATCTGTACCTTCATCAAGGCGCCACCTTTTGCAGGTCAGTACCTGGTATAGAGAGGGAGAGAGAGAGATCTTCTTCTTCCTCCTCCTCCTCCAGTCCACCACCTTCTTCTTTCCCTTCCAGCGCTCTGACTTCTTCTTATCCAGCTATGAGAGAGAGAGAGACTGTATTTAGATAAGTTCGAAGATGTGGAGGGACAAGTACTATATAGGACTGACCATCAGCATCTCCAATAAATCGAGAAATGGTCCAAATTAAACGACAAGAAGGGGAAAAAAAAGAAAAAACAAGAGGGTCTCCTATGACATCTAGAAGTCCACTTGGTCCTCTGTACACTGATAGAAGTTTCTCAAAAATCCCTTCTTCAAGTACAAATTAGTTGGACCTCGTCCACACTAGATCACCGACTGCAAATCGGGAGGCTCTGTGATGCTTATTCGCTTGTTCTACCATTTTAAACTGGACATGTCTCATTTTCCTACTTCAGTGTGAATTCGTGAGTGCCGAGTAGTAGTCTTTGCATCTGATCGGGATTCAAACAGGCAACTCGTTGGGTGTCCTATTGGTAACTGATGCGCGAGGTTACTATACGCACGTGGCTACTTTGAGCAGGTGCTCATCCCAATCCATCTGGCCTGGAATAATATACATACGGAAGGTTTTGCGATCAGACTCAACCCTGGACTTGCTCACAACATGCACACTTGAGAACTGATGGCAAAACCGAACTCTTCCAACTCAGAAACAACAATGAACTTGTATTAAACTCAGTCTGAACCAACTGTACAACTTGCGGCTATGGCCGCCGAACACTGTCTCTACCACCAGCCCCGCTCTCCCTCACTCTCGGGTGCACGCACGTACGAGGATCACCCTGAATGTCCACTCTACACAGCCGCACACACTCTGTATACTCCATCTACACCAACAATTGGGTGGCTATGGCCACCGTCGTCTTCCTCCTCTGAGCTATGGCCGCCGGTGTCTCCCTCGCTGGTTCGCTATGGCCGTTGTCTTCTTCACAGCCCACTTCTTCTCCGGGCACCAGCAGTCCTCCACGCACAAGATACCAAGGCAGCTCTTCCGCATGGCACATAGGCGAATGAATGAATGGCTGGACGCTGCCTCTCTGTTTATACCTCTTTGGAGGTATACGAGCCTGCCTCAAAACGTGTGGGCCTGGGCCAAAACATGTGGCCCAGGTAAGTTTCCAAACGTTTGGCCTTCTGGGCCAAAACGCGTGAAACCCACAGCGTGCTCCAGAACCTTCCCCACGTGCAGCCCCTACCCCTGGTACTTGCTGACTGGATTGGCCTACAGGGACCTACGACCTTCTACAGCCTACAGACTTACAGACAGACTCTAGGCCTTAGTAGACTCAAATACAGACTTCTAGAACAAACCTTCCTAAGCCTAACGGTAACATACCTAACTCCTAATCTACAGACCTAGGGATCAAGTCCTACTGTCCGACCTACAGACTAGCATAGGACGAAGGGCAGGTCTTGGGATCGAATCTCACTCAGGTCACTGGGTCTATGTACAGGTATAGGATAGGTCTAGGGATCGAATCTCACTCAGCACACAAGTTCAATGTACAGACTTAGGGCACAGGTCTGGGGATCGGATCTCTATGTGTGCAAAGTCAGGTCAACTGAGTGAAACCGTTTCTCTCCCGCCGTCCTAAATTCGAGGTCCTCTGAAAACACTCTAACTCAAGGTAGGACCTTTGCCCTTTCTTTCCCTCTCATAGGCGTGCACTATGTAGGGAGCGGTTTCTAGAAGCTTTGTTCTTGTAAACCATCGGCCGTCCTCGGGTTCCCGGTATGCGAACCTAACCTTATACAGTTTCTGGGGACGACCTTGACCTCCTGTCCTAAACACGTCATCTTCCACTATGTGATCTATGTCATATGCACCGTCCATATCTCGCGGAATCATTGACCTTCGGGAAGGAAATCTATCGAACATGGTGCAAGGTGCAAGGTAGCAACTTGTGGAGGCGTGCTGGGATTTCTATTGTGTAAGACGGGTCGTCCTCTCCTCCCTTGACTTCTAGGACAGGCCACGGTCCTCTATACGCAGGTAGGAGCTTCTGCGAGATGTTTTCCTCTGGTGCGAACTCCTTTGACATGACCCAGACTAGATCCCCTACTTGAAACTGTGAAGGTCGGCGGTGCTTGTTAGCTTGCTCTATCATCCGATGCTGGGCTTTTCTCAGATTGTCTATGACCTAAACGACGCAAATTCTTGTGTGTCGAGTGGTAGTCTCTGTATCTGTTCCCGGTTTAGTCACTCAAACGGTTGCCTAGGTCTAAAGGACTTATGTAACTCATTAGGAGTCCAACAAGTAGCTGAAACGGTTTTCACCTTTTGCAGTAACGGACGCAGAATTCAGGGCTCGATCCCTAGTCCCAACTTACCTGTGTACAGTACATGTGTCGATCCGTAGAGTTGAACCCACAACATGTGTATTTGTAACAGTTGATAGGCTGTCGTAGGGTCCATAGGTAGCTAGGGTTCGATCTGTAGGTCTGTCGAACAGAAGTCTTAGCGAGTTCCATAAGTCTTAGCTGTAGTCCTTCTAGAAGGTCGAGTAAGCGGGCAAGTGGTGGACCAACTGCAATGCGTTCGCAGTACGATAGCGGTAGGATAGCAGTGCGTCCCCATGTGGTCAACAGTGCGGTCCAGTCATTCCCAGTCCGGTCCACGAAGTACCATGAGGGGCTGTGTGCACCATGGGCCAATGGAAAGGGGGCAGACCAACGAGCTTCAAAAGTATAAATCAAGAGGCAGCGCCCAGCCATTCATTCATTCCTGCGTGAGCCATGCGGAAGCGCTGCCACACCAACTTGCGCAAGGAGGTCTGCAGTGACCCTGGAGCTGAAGTGGGCGAGAGAGACGGAGCGTGCATAGCGATAGGGTAGAGGCGGACACAGCCGCCATATGTGTGTGTGTGTGTGTGTTCACAGAGATTCGTGTGTGGGATATCCAGGGTGATCCGGTGTATGCGAACAAATAGTTGTTTGGCGCTGAGTCGCCATAGCCATTGAAAGCAAACTCGTATCGAGGTTACCGTATCTCTGAGTTTTGAGTGGGCGCATGTCACCAATTTGCTGCACTGCTGTTTGCATGCATGTAAAGTGTGAATGAAAGCGAGTCTGATTGCATAGCTAGGTGGACACGATTACTGTCGACGCTTGCTACTTTGGGAAGCATCTGATTCCAGTTTACCTGATCTGGTCTAATATACATTCTGAGTAGCTGTTGCAAGATCTTATTCATTCGTTCTGTCTCGCCGTTAGTCTCTAGGTGTCAACCTGACGACATCAACAACTTAGACCCATAGACTTTCATAAGATCCTGCCAATTCTGACTAGTAAACCGCATGTCCCTATCACTTACTATGGACAGCGACATGCCATGCTCGCTTGCCCAGAAGTAAAAAAACTTACTAATGACTAAGTCTATACGTGCCTCTGAAGACAGGGGAACAAATGTTGCATACTTCCTAAATCGATCTACTATGACCATTCCTTGAGTTTTGTCGTGCCTCCTTTTGACTCCGATATCCATGAAGTCGATGGAAACTGAATCTTCGGGTCCTGATGGAATAGGCAAGGGTCTAAGCACACCTAGAGGGGCTCTTGTTGTAGTTTTGTTGCCCTGGCATACCTTGCATCTGCGCACATACTCTATGCAGTCTGCTTTCATTCCTGGCCACGTATATGACATCATCAGGTCAGCTAAGGTCTTCTGTCATCCGAAGTGTCCTTCTGTATGGCATTCCCCTAAGATCAGACTATGGATCTCTTCACTGTTGGAGGCACAATCTGTCAGCGACATTGGCCTTCTCAAACAGTAGCCCGTTCGTGGTTCGGTAGTGCGGCTCACTATCTGGGGCTTCTTTTACTCTCTTCAGCAGCTCACTGTAGATCAGGTCCTATGCACAGGCGTCTCTTACTTTCTGTCGCAGATCGGCGCCGATGTCTAGATAGTGTACTATCGCGCCGAAGTAATCAGCTCTCCTACTCGGAGCATCGGCTACCACGTTAGACTCTTGAAGTTAGACTCTCTCAGCTAGCTTAGAATCTGTCGTAGATGGCCCTCATGTTCCTCGAAGGTCTTGCTGAACACTAAGATGTTGTCTAAATAAACTACGACGAATCTATCTAACCATGGTCTAAACAAGTCGTTCATACAACGCTAGAATGTTCTCGGTGCATTAGTAAGTCCAAACGGCATCACTATGGACTCGTAATGCCCATACCTTGTCCTGAACGCCGTCTTGTACTGATCGTCCGGATGCACTTCCATCTGATGGTACCCCGATTTCAGATCTATCTTTGAGAAGTACCTGCATCCCTACACTCGATCTAACAAGTCATCTATACGCGGTAATGGATCTGCATTCTTGATTGTGATGGCGTTCAGTCCCCTATAGTCTATACACATGCGTAACTCTTCCTCCTCCTTTGGGACAAACAGAACAAGTGCGCCAAATGGTGACGAGCTAGGCCTGATCCATCCTTTCTCTAGGAGCTCATCTAACTGTCTGCGAAGCTCCTCTAACTCCTTAGGAGACATCCTATAGAATGCCCGCTTAGGCGTTCTGCTGCCAGGTTCTATCTCTATGCGATGCTGGATCGGTCTGGGCACTACTCATGAAGGTGCTTCAAATAGGTCTTTGTACTCTTCCAGCAAACTGGCAATAGTAGGATGGGTCTTTTCTTCTTCCCTTGGCTCGACAGAAATCGGTCTTACATAGGCTACGAACACCTGCTCTTCGAGCTGCTCCTTTCGCACAAGTCTGGCGAACGCAGGAGCGCTGAGGCAGCAACGGGTGAGGGGATTATCTACCCCGGACTCATGGAACAGGCGGACTTGCTTGACTTCGCCTGACGCGCTAGGGAGCCTACACTCGTGTTCTCTAAGGTGAAGTGTGGCTCTTGCTGCCTTTCCCCAATCTGTGTCTAGGATAATGTCAAACGGGAGACTCTCTTCTACGAGGAGAGTCAAGGAGTGCAGTACTTTCTCTACCTTTCCATTTTTCTCCACAAATGGTTAACAGGTACCCTCACTTTTCACCCCTAGGGTAACCTTCACCAACATGAAAAGTGTAGTGGGGATCATGGTTTTTTGTTTGTTTGTTTGTTTGTTTTTTGGCTTGTTTTGTTTTTGGTCAAGGTCTGTTGCTGGTATTTGTTTGGTAATCCAGATAATTACAGGCATTTTTTTAGCAATGCATTATACGCCTCGTGGGAACTGGGGAAATAACTCCACGGTGGTACCATACCAAGGAGAATTCAGAGATCCCGTAGTAAGAATTGTCCTGTGCGGACCCGTAAGGGGATCAGCCTAAAACCGTTCTGCGCGCCTGCTGATTGACCAATGAATTTGGAAACCTTTCAATCAATTCAATTCCATTCAATTCAATTCAATTCAATAATTGGAGAATTCAAGCGTATCGTATAGTATATATAAGCTTGAAGAAAGCATAGATAGACGACTGGCGGAAGAGGGATTCGAACCCCCGACATGCGAATTATGATTCCGCTGTTCTAACCTACTAAACTATTCTGCCTTGAACCACTTGACATTTCCCCTGGTGGTGGGGAGAAGCTCTCTTTGATCCATGGATTTCCTATCGGGAAACCGCAGCGAAGTTGACTTAGCGAACTGAAACATCTAAGTAGCTAAAGGAAAGCACATCAACCGAGACTTCGTTAGTAGCCACAATTAACTTCAACTTTCTCTATTTTTCATAGAATTTGTGGTGCTTTTTTAGCTACTACTGTTTTATTTAGAATTCTTTTTGTCAAAATTTGTGAACTTAGTCTGACTTTTATCACTTTTATTTGTTTGTTTTTTACTTCATTTGTAATCTTACGATTAGAGGGGACACCTTTCACCGTGTTTTGTTAGAGCCCGGCCGGATCTATCTAATCCTGTTGAAAGTGCACTTTTGGCTTGCTGTTTTATATGTTTTTTTTTTTTTTTTTTGGTTTCTTTTTTTACAATATGTTAGTAAGAAGTGCACTCTACAGATTGGTGTAAAGTATGGTTAAAATGGACCTTCGGTTTTCTTATAAATGATGGTGAAAGTTGGGGGGTCGACCTTGGGATGGTTATAACCTCCTCTCTTTTTCTCGAGGCGAAAGTAGGCGTGGACCCCCTCAACATGCTCTTCAACACGCATCCTGCTATTGTCTGCGACGATGCTGACTGCAGGTTCCTCTAATCGCTGGACATTTAGATTTAGCTTCAACTTCTTCAGCGATTTACAACTGATATAACTCCTAGTAGCCCCACTGTCTATCAGGGCTCCTACTCTAGGTCTAAAAATCTCTACGTTTGC
The DNA here is from genome assembly GCA_003427395.1 of Chara braunii. Classification (NCBI taxonomy): domain Eukaryota; kingdom Viridiplantae; phylum Streptophyta; class Charophyceae; order Charales; family Characeae; genus Chara; species Chara braunii. The sequence continues at coordinate 4,712,841 of BFEA01000007.1, read as the reverse complement.
GAGGATCAGTTGTCCTTTACTATCCTTCTTCATCTTGGCCTAAGCTTGCCTCCTCTCGCTCAACTCTTCAGCTAAGCCTGTGAGGGAGACGTCTAGAGAGACCCTAACACAAGCAGTCTCTGGACAGCTAACTAGACGTCGGCCTGCAACCTCGGCCAAGGAGATATGTGGAGTGGGAGACTCTACTTCGCGCGCACGCTCAGATCCACATACTCCTGGGGTAGGGGCAATTGCAACCCCTACGGATGGCTGCCTTTTGCTGCCCAAGACCCAGCACGGTCCCTATACTTAGGGCATAATTCTATGATGTGGCCTGGGTCCCCGCAGAATACGCACTGAGAACTGTTAATGTGTTCTTGTCATATCAGGGCTCCTACTCTAGCTCTAAAAATCTCTACATCTGCGAGGATCAGTTATCCTTTACTATCCTTCTTCATCTTGGCCCAAGCTTGCCTCCTCTCTCTCAACTCTTCAGCTAAGCCTCTGAGGGAAACATCTAGAGAGACCCTAACACAAGCGGTCTCTGGACAGCTAACTAGACGCCGGCCTGCAACCTCTGCCATGGAGATATGTGGAATGGCAGACTCTACTTCTCGCGCACGCTCAGATCCACATACTCTTGGGGTAGGGGCAGTTGCAAAACCTATCGGTGGTTGTCTTTTGCTGCCCAAAACACAGCACGGTCCCTATACTTGGGACATAATTCTATGATGTGGCCTGGGACCCCGCAGAATACGCACTGAGAATTGTTAATGTGTTTTTGCCATATATTCTTGTCAATACCCAGGTCTTCCCAGGGTAGGCCCTTGGGCCGGCCTGGGTGCCACCATCCCTGCCTGGGGGGTGACCGACAAAAACTAGGATGGTTAGACAAGGGACCTCCCCTTCCTCCCGGTGGCGGTTGCCATTGTCGCCAACCCCCTCGCCGCCCTGTCCTCTGCCACCCGCAGCCCGACCATTCTGGCCAAACCTTTGTCCTCCTCCTTGCGGCCTCACTCCGGCCGCGACAGCAGCATAGGTTCCCCCCTGACCAGCGCTACTGTCCTGCTCCTCCAGTTCCCACTCGATATCAGAGTAGGGAACCTCGTCTGCACCACCTTCCTCCATCGTCAGAATCAAAATATCTTTGGCCTTAATTTGGCCGGAGATGGTGCGTCCCTTCCACGTTTTTCCCTTTGACATATCCCTGTGCCAGAACGTGGTAATTGGCGATGCTTGGGCGGCAAATGCAACTGCCTCCCGACTGCGAGTGTCATAGGTCATGCCCTGCTGATTCTTCTTCCCGAAGAAGCGTCCCTGAATATTTTCAGGCAGGGCACGATAGAAGAGGGTAAGTGACTGGGCATCAATTACTCCATGTCCGCGGACCGCGAAGAGGTTAAGTAACTGGGGATCAATTACTCCATGTCCGGGGACCGCAATCAATTCGTCCATAGCGGACTTGAGCGCATGCACACTCTTCCACTAGCGAGTGTGTCTCGTTTGGAGCTTGTCGGAGGCTTTGAGCCCCCGCGTCACATCTGTGAATCGCTCCCTAGCAAGAGAGGGGTGTCAGTCTAGAATAGGTGACCATATCATTTCTGCAATTTGCAGCGCGCGCGAGCGACCTAGCAAAGCTAGTCGCCTCATCTCGAAGGGCCTCGAAGGACACCAAAACGTGGTCCTCAAGCGTGACTCCCTGTAAATACAGATAGGAGTGCATGTTGGCCTTCCAGTTATAGAAATCCTCTCCCTTCTTTCCACTGAAGGGTTCGGGGAAACGGACTTTGACCTTCTCGCAATGTGGTAGGGCTGGCTCCTCTTCCTTAGGAGCCGCTAACTTGACGCCTTCAATGGCGCCGGTACAGAATTCCTAAGTCTTAGTAATCGCCAGGTGGACCTGGTCCACCAGGTACTTCATCATATCACGCACAAAATCTTTAAACCCAACACGTATCGCATCTATCTTTACATCCAGGCTTTGGACGTACTTTGCTCACGATGTGCAGTTAGTAAAGATTCCACACTCTGGGTCAGGACATCGAGTTTAGTGGCTATCTTAGTCTCTTCACCGATCTTCTCCATCCTAGTCTCCGCCGCTTTCAAGTCCTTTTCTGCTTGCTCCGCTGCCTCCAAACGCCCAACTCTTTCTTGGGACAAACGCCACTGCCATGCCCTTTGCCGTTCGTCCTCTTTCACCTTTCTCCTCACCGGGTCCCTCTCTATTTCTAACTCTCTCCTTGCTGCTTCTCTTTCTGCTTGGGGCATGGCCAGCTCGCCCTCCCTATCTTTTCCCAACTCCAAATGTGCGGTCCATTCTTGTGTTGTCTTTTCAATCTCCGCCTCCTTACTCATACTGGCTCCACCTCTTCTCCTTTCCAACGGTACTTCTTCTTCCACTTGCTTTTCTTCTTCTTCTTCTTTATCCACCTCCACTTGTATAGTCGCCATCTTCTCCTCCTGTTCCTTCGTCCATTTCTTCAACTCCTCCTCCATCTGCTTCTTCTTCGCTTCTTGCTCCTCCAACAGGGCCAGCATCTTGGCCTGCTTAATCAGTTCCCTCTTCTCCATTCTCTCCTTCCTCGCTCGCAAGATAGCGGCAACTCTCTCCTCTTGCTCTGTGCTGTAGGGGGTGGTACTAGTTCCATACCTCAGGTCCACCATGGTGACGGTGCACAATTACATACAAACAAAGGTATCTATCGTACGTATACTCATAAGTCATTGGTCTTTCTTTTACATTATTAATTAGTAGTAGCTCCACGTAAAGTCTCTGAGGATCCTACACAGACATATGTTGGTTTCCTACGGATTGCCCTCTAATTGAATTTAATTACTATTACTTACTATCTAGAAATTAAATTCATTCTATCTATTCGATGAGTTTCCCGCATACAGTGGAGTTTCCTATTTCTAGTCACCTAGAAAGTAAGGCAACGAAATTACCTTAGGCGAAACAGCAATTTCACGCCTCAACACGTAGACCAAGCAGGTTACCTTCTATCGAGGGGTCTTGACTCACTACTCTAAACATACGGTTCTATGACCACAATCACATCGTCCTATAGACCTAGACAAAACTGACAGGGAGATATGACCGACTGACCTTGACAGACTTAACGTCATCACGTACCAGGGTGAAGGTGCACATCTACGGGGTAAGGGATAGGTCACGCCATGGAGAGATGGTACCGGTAATCTTCTTGTTCCAGTTGGATCGACGCTCCGGTCAACGATCTTGTCCAACTCGCCGGTCAACGCTCCTGGTCAATTTCATGGTCAACTTCCGTCAATGCCTGGTCAACGTTCTTGGTCAACCATTGGTCAACACCCGATCAACGTCAGTCAACTCGCGGCCCACGTTGGTCAACTCTCGATCAACGTTGGTCAACTGCCCTGGTCAACCTTCCAACCTCCCGACTATGGTGGACCTTCGTCAAAACCTTCTTCACCTTGGCTATGAAAGACTTCGTCTCCCTCTTAGTCACTTTCTTCTTCCTCTCCGCGTCTCTCTTTCTTCTCAATGATTGTCTTCTTTCCTGAGCTTGGCAGCTATGGCTGCCGTCCCCCCTTCTCTCTCTCTCTCTCTCTCTCTCTCTCTCTCTGCCGAGCTCCGACAATGGCGGCTTCTTCCTTCTTCCAACTCGATGCTGCAGCTCCGCCGACGTGGACAACGGGTACCAGCTCCGATACCAATGCGATCAGATTCGACCCTGGACTTGCTCACAACATGCACACTTGAGAACTGATGGCAAAACCGAACTCTTCCAACTTGTATTAAACTCAGTCTGAACCAACTGTACAACTTGCGGCTATGGCCGCCGAACACTGTCTCTACCACCAGCCTCGCTCTCCCTCACTCTCGCATGCACGCACGTACGAGGATCACCCTGAATGTCCACGCTACACAGCCACACACACTCCGTCTACACCAACAGCTGGGTGGCTATGGCCACCGTCGTCTGCCTCCCTCGAGCTATGGCCGCTGTCTTCTTCACAGCCACTTCTTGTCCGGGCACCTGCAGTCCTCCACGCACAAGATACCAAGGCAGCTCTTCAGCATGGCACACAGGCGAATCAATGAATGGCTGGATGCTGCCTCTTTGTTTATACCTCTTTGGAGGTACCCGGGCCTTCCTCAAAACATGTGGGCTTGGGCCAAAACGTATGGCCCAGGTAAGTTTCCAGACGTTTGGCCTTCTGGGCCAAAACGTGTGAAACCCACAGCGTGCTCCAGAACCTTCCCCACGTGCAGCCCCTACCCCTGGTACTTGCTGACTGGACTGGCCTACAGGTACCTACGACCTTCTACAGCCTACAGACTTACAGACAGACTCTAGGCCTCAGTAGACTCAAATACAGACTTCTAGAACAGACCTTCCTAAGCCTAACGGTAACAGACCTAACTCCTAATCTACAGACCTAGGGATGAAGTCCTACTGTCCGACCTACAGACAAGTCCTCCTGTCCGACCTACAGACTAGCCTAGGACGTAGGGCAGGTCAAGGGATCGAATCCTACTCAGGTCACTGGGTCCATGTACAGGTATAGGATAGGTCTAGGGATCGAATCTCACTCAGCACACATGTTCAATGTACAGGATTAGGGCACAGGTCTGGGGATCGAATCTCTGTGTGCGCAAAGTCGGGTCAACTGAGTGAAACCGTTTCCCTTTGCTGTAGCAACTTATTTATCTGTTCTGTTTGACCATTGGCTTCTGGGTGCCTGCCTGAGGACACGGGCAATTGTGATCCATTGCCACTGCACCCCGGTGAACATAACATCCCTATTGCTGACTATGATCTGTTCTGTTTGACTATTCGTTGATGGGTGCCTACCTGAGCACATGCTCTATTGTGATCTGTATACCTTCATGGGTTGTTGCAACCGCACCATTGTTAAACTAACCTCCCTATCACTGACTATGGCGAAGCGGTGCCCATTATCCTTGACCCAATGTGAAACACTGCCTTGAAGCTCTTTTGTTTGTCTAAAAAGGTACCCATTTTTTTGGCTACTTTTGTAACGGGCAGAATCGGGGGCAGATTACCAGAAAAAAAAGGCAACTTTTAAATGGCATGTACTACCATGGTAACCCCGGACCCGAACACCGGACCCTTCCGGACTGTTTCCCGGACCATTGTCTGGACCGCTCTGGACTGTCCGGCTTTCCGAACACCACCGGACACCGGACCGTCCGAACAGGCACCAGAGGTTCGGGGATGTCCGGACCA